>JAODAL010015407.1:0-83998 GCA_025379985.1 Phyllomedusa bahiana | reverse complement strand
AAGGAATGTGGGCTAAGATCACCGCAGAGCGGGAGAGGAAGGGGGTAGACAGAGATAAGGGAGGAGATGTAGAGGGGTTAGCGCTGTGGAGAGCTTTATGGGTGATTGTAATGAGTTTATATTGTACCCTGTACTGAATGGGCAAATAGTGAATTAATTGACACAGGGTAGAGGCATCAGTATAGCGGCTGGAGAGAAAGATGAGCCTGGCTGCTGCATTCAGGACAGATTGTAGAGGAGAGAGTTTGCAGAGAGAGAGACCGATAAGCAGAGAGTTACAGTAGTTAAGACAAGAAAGAATAAGAGCAGTAATGAGAGTTTGAGTTGTTTCCACAGTGAGAAAAGACTGGATTTAGAGATGTTCTTGAGGTGCAGTGACAGGACGGCAAGGATTGGATATATGGGGTGAAGGACAGATCAGAATGTAATATAACCCCAAGACAGCGGGCCTGCTGCCTAGGAGTTATGGTGCCACACACTGAGAAACAGCAGGGTGGGGTCGGTTAGTAGATGGTGGGATAACTAGAAGTTCAGTTTTAGTAAGGTTTAGTTTAAAATAGAGGGAAGACATAATGTCAGAGACAGCGGACAGACAGTCACTGGTGTTTTGTAGGCGAGCAGGACTGATGTCACGGGACGAGGTGTATAATTGAGTATCATTAGCGTAGAGATGGTACTGGAAGCCAAATCTGCTGATGGTTTGTCCAATTGGAGCCGTGTAGATGGAAAAGAGGAGAGGACCAAGGACTGATCCCTGAGGAACCCCAACAGAAAGAGGGAGAGGAGAAGAAGTAGAACCTGCAAATGATACACTAAAGGAGCAGTCAGAGAGGTAAGATGAGAACCAAGCAAGAGCGGTGTCCTGGAGGCCAATGGTGCTGAGCATACTGAGGAGAAGTTGGTGGTCAACAGTGTCAAATGCAGCAGAGAGATCCAGAAGAAGCAGCAATGAGTAGTTGCCTTGAGATTTAGCAGTGAGGAGATCATTGGAGAATTTTCTGTGGAGTGTAAAGTGCGGAAACCTGATTGTAGAGGGTCGAGAAAGATCGAGAGAAAGTGATAGGAGAGTAGACCAAGCTTCCAGGAGTTTAGAGATGAAGGTAAGGTTAGAGACTGGCGTAATTAGCAGCGCAGGAGGCCAGAGGGGCTTTTAGTAAGGGTTATAACAGGTTTAAAAGATGAAGATCCCAGTGGAGAGAGAGAGGTTGAAGATTGCAGTAAGGTGAGAGAGGACAGCTGGGAAAATAGACTGGACAAGGTGGGAGGAATGGGGTCACTAGAGCTGGTGGTGGGGCAATCTGACAGGAGAAGTCTGGATACTTCTTCTTCTGTTGTTGGGTCAAGAGCTGAAAGCAGGCTAGAGGACGTATGGGGAGGGACAGGATGGTTGTTACTTGGCGTTTCAGATGAGATGTTATGCTGGATTCTGTCAATTTTCTCTTTGAAGTGAGTGGCCAGGTGCTCGGTACAGAGGTTAGTGACGGGGCCTGAGCTTTAGGCCTGAGAAGGGAGTGGATGGTGTCAAACAGGTGTTTAGGGTTGTTGTGTAAGGTTGAGATAAGGAGTAGAATATTTTTGTTTTGCACAATCAAGTGCAGAGTGGTAATCCCCTGAACATAAGATTTATGTAGTGGAGAAAGTCTTGCAGTTATCATGACTTTCTCCACAGCCACACAGCACAGCCTGAACATCGCTGCAGATGGGCAATGACCTGAGCTGTGCCATAATGTCTGCCCTGACTCAGGTGGTGACGGTTTGTGAGGTGGAGCCAAAGTGACCCAGGTTGTTGAGAGAGTTTCATTACATTGTTTTTGATGTCCAGAGGTCATGGCAGAGAGGGAGGATATTTTGGGGGCAGTGAGGACTGTATGGGTGTCTGTGAATTCCTGAGTGTATCATGGGAGTCGGAATGTATTCAGAATGAGGAGACGGGCAGGTGTGTCCAGAGATGGGGTGAGAATTAGTATATGAAGAAATAATAAAGTGATCATAGTATAAGGAGAATAATTAAAGTTAGAATGATTGAGAAAACGATCTACAAGAAACCAGATCAAGAGATATCCCATCCTTGTGGGTGGGAGAGTTAGAAACTGCATAGAGGCCAAGAGATGAGTTAGTGAAAAGGAACTGAGAGGCAGAGGAGAACATGGGTCAATGGAATGGATCCCTTTTGAGCATGCTTTATATAATCCGCTCTGCTCATGAGGCTCTGGAATTCTCTTCTTTGTAGTTATTTATCTTTTTTTTTACAAAATTTGTTAAAAAAAAAAACCTTTTCTAAATGCAAAAATTGAAAGTCTAAATGAAGCTTAATAAAAATGGACCTTTTTATGAATAATTGTCAGTTTGACCTTCATTGTGTTTCCTTGTTCCGTAAATCTTGTTCTTGTTCTCCAGTCAATTTTCAAGTCCTATCATTGAAGCGCACATTACTCACACGTGGAGACGCAATCTCGCAGTCAGGCTACTTTTTAATGTCTTTGTACTCCGGCTTCATTAATAACAGAAATGCCGGCATCACTCGCTCTTAAATGGCCTAATTCATCAACAAGTAATTTAGCGGCCGGTGATGTCAGGGATGCAGATAACCAGACATGATGGGGGACCTGCTTTCCACCTGACTGTGCGTTTTTTTCCCCCTTTTAAAGGAGACGTCTGTTTGTGAATATAAAACATAAAGAAAGAAGCTAAATAAATGGCTTTGGCCTTTTTAATGATGTTCTTAGAAATGACATAAACTAATTATGGTCTGAGCCGGTTTGCTGGGGATGTCGCTCTGTTACTGACAAGGTGATGAAGCCAACGCTGCCTCGTCAGACCCGTGGAGATCCATGTATAGTCCGATGGCTGAACCAATGCTGATAACTCTGAACCTTGTGATTGATCACGGCTTTGTATGTGAATCAGCACGTCCAGTGATGAAAGCTGCAAACAGTTGTTACTGGATTGGTCTGTGAATGAATATATGTAAGAAATGGTTAACAATAATTATTGGAATCTGCAGGAAAGGTCAATTGTAGCAAGTATACTGTAGAATTTAAAGGGGATGTCCACCACTTTAACACCTTAAGCCGAACGCCTGAAATGTAGTTAAAGGGAATGTGTTATCAAAAAATGACTTATTGTTTAACTCACATTTTTATGTTAAACACATTTTTTTAGGAATTTTTGGCTATAGTTTTTTTTTAATTTTCCCTATCACTTTCATATTTTTTTTTAATAATTCCTAAGTCCGCAGTTTTCACTTTGGCCACTAAGCCTAATAATAGTCTGACACTTCCTGTTCTGTAGAGGGAGATTTTGAGTGTCTCTTCATTATCAGTAAAAGCAGGGTCAAGCTGAAAGGAGACACCATTGTGTACAGATAACACAGAATCCACCAGTCACAAGAGATGTCACAGCTCCCCCTTCCTCTCCCTTCACAGTGAAAACTCTCCTATACAAGTCTATGGGACAGAACCTGTCTTTAAAAATCCTATGTGCATTGAAGCTGCTGTAAAAGTATCTCTCTGACTGCTGTTAAAGCAGTGCAAGCAAGAATGTCTTCCCCACAATCCTATATAGAGGCCGAATAGAGAAATCTACAATCAGGAAATAAAAACGACCGAGAGGAAAAAGAATATGGATCAGGGGCTCGATTTAATAAGTAAAAAAAAATTGGCGACAGATTCCCTTTAGTGACCCGAACATTTTTTTTAGTTTTTGCCTCCTTGCGTTTCAACAGTTGTAACTTTTTTATTTTTTCAATGGCGCAGTTGTGTGAGGCCCCCGTTTTATTCGGAGGGAATTGTTAACTTTATGGGGAAATTTTAAATTCACTTAAAATTTAAATTTTGCATAAGTTTTTATTTCAATATTTTTAAAACTTTTTTTAGTTTTTTTTTATATTTTTTTTTTACGCCATTCACATTTCACATTTAACTTGTTAGATTAATTCTATAGATTACTGCAGTCGTGTGGATACCTAAGATGTGTAGGGATTTTTTGTGTGCGTAATGTATGCACAATTATTTTTTATGAAATATTTTTAGTTTATTATTTTTTTAATTTTGTTTTACTCTTTATTTTTTAACTTTTTTTAAAAATTCCATGAAGGGAGAACTATTTTACTTTTTTTTTTTTTTTTTTTTACACTTGGTAATGTATTAGCATATTCATATATGCACTTAGACTGCCCTGATCACTGGCTTCTTACACAGACAGCCCTGGGGCTACACTAGGTCCCCAGGGCTGACTGTGCAGTCGTTCCATGGGCTCTGTTGGGTCACCGGCTGTTCCGATCATCCGACAGAGCAGGGACACCCTTTGATTGTGGTGTTGTGACGATCCGGTTCAATCAAAGGGTTAAAGCATCGGGGAGCGGAGGTTCCCCCGCTCTCCAGTGCTCGCAGGAGCTGCGCTGGGATCAGGGCTGTGTAGTACTCCGATTTATGCAGCGACACCAAAAGATGCCGCTGCAGACGAACAACCTGAAATGCCCAACGTCAAAAGACAGTGGGCAGTCGTTAAGGAGTTAAAGCATTACTGTCAGAGGTGCTCTAATCTATCCCTGGCTTACCTTATCTAAAACGGAGCAACTGCCCCGAAAAGGGTGACCCTGCAATGGAACCTTATCCTGAACAAGTCCTGTCTTTTAGCAGGAGGCGGACATACAATTTATAACAGACAGGGGGGAATTGACACAACAGAAAACAAATAGGTAAATGAGGTCCATAGAGCCAGGAAAGAACACAGTACAAAAATCACAGAGCAGGAGAATAATCCAGATGCAAGCCAAAGATCCAGAAACCGGGAAATACAATATAGTAGAACTCCACAGAATCAAAAGCCAGGATACAGAAGCAATCACAGGCACTGAGAAAAACAGCCGGGTTTAAATACCCCACCCCTGCCATGGTGTGGATTCAGGGACTGATACCCTGAAACTGTGTTTTAAACCCAGGCTGCGGCTAAAACTGAATGAACCTTTTAAAATGTTGGGGACTCATTATTGACAGGTGCTCTCACCACAAGGTACATAAAGATTACAAATACATTGCTGTTAAGATTTACTCCTTACTCTGAAGAGTAGCAAAATGAGAGCTCCTGCTTTTGCACACAAGCTTCCCTAGTTACTGGCCACCACTCTCATCACTTCCTGCTCTGTTCCTTATCTTGAAAGACAGAGCTTGCTTACATTACTTACTGTGCAAGCTTTAACCCCTTAGAGCTCGGTAGTCTTGTGCACTACAGTTTTCTAGCATCCTGCAGCTATAGAACAGCCCACTGCCTGAACAGGAAGTTTGAGTCTGAAGCTGTCTGTGTCACTGTAAAACAGCAAGGTGGGAAAACCCCTTACAAAAATGCTAGGCTCTTGGTGCCCCGTGAAAAAGAACAAAAACAAAACTATACTCACCTTTTTGCGTTTCTCCATTCCAACATTGGTCTTGTTTACATTCCTATTGTTCAGAATGGGGACATCACTGCTGTAATCGCTGATTGGCTTCAGGGGGTCACATGATCTAGTGTGGGAGTGCTGCAGTAAATCAGCACTGACGTCCCCATTCAAAAGGAGAAGAATGTAAGCAGAGGATTGTAGAGAGCTGGATCGGAGAGCCTACTGCTTGAAGCCTGGCAATGGCGAGGTGCTGCTGATCAATAGTAAGGTGTTGTCTTAGTCAAATGATGTCACAATGTGAACAGCAGGATGAGGAGGACGGTGTAAATCCCAATTCAAAATGATCCCCTAAATGTATTGGTTGATCCAGGGATCAAACGCCTATTGGGAATTCAGCCATTGAGCTCCTTATTAGAGATCAGCAAGTTGTGCAGAAAGTCCTGAAACACTCAACAGTTGAACTAAATGACAGCATCTCTTCCCTTGACATTTCCATTTAAAAAAAAAAATCAAGACATTTTATGTTCATTCTGATATTTCAACCAAAAGGAAAATTTTCCTAACTTTTTTTGTTTTTTTTTATTGTTATTTTTATTTATTTTTCCATGGGGGACAAGGAGCTTTGTTTTTTTCCTTTTTCCTTAATTGGAGAACCCTTAAAAAAAAAAAATGCACAAAAAAAATATTGAGCCTCTTGATACAGATAAAGATAACGTGCTCTATTTTGCATTTGTCAGTTTTGCATCATTGTTGGTAGTCTCTCAAAATAAAAATAATGGCCATCTGGACTGTTTAGGTGTTTTAAGATGGCCGAGGGGTCCAATCCTTGAGTCAAAGATCTTCAAACAGATTGGGTGTCGCATTCGCAAATCTAGCTTCCTATCCCCTGTCATTACCTTTTGTCTATCTCAATCTTAAAATAAAAAATAACGGAACTGCGGCGCTCTCGGAGGATACACAACTAATACACCTTCCTTTTCAGAGTGTTTAGTATATAAAAGAGAGAATGTACTCTCATAAAAATCACTGAAAACTTAACGCGTTTCCCATGGTATACCCATGCTTCATCAATTGTTCTTGTGGCACCGTAGGGATAACATTTTCTGTACTAGGGTCAGTTATAGTTGATGGACATATTTGAGGACAAAGCTTAGGGTTTACGCCAGAGATGGGGGTTCAGGTGTTAGGGGTAGTCATAGGGTTAGCTTTTGAGGGATTTTGCTAAGGACAACTACTCTCCCATTCCTGAAGTGTACCTGCATTGTATCTCCACTATACGGTGGACCTGTCTCGTCCTCTTACTGTCCGCTTAGCAAATCCTCTAATGGTGACTCTTTTTATTGATAAGTTTCATATTAACACTTAATGTAACTGCTGGTGTACTTGTAGTGTAGCTTGTTGTTTGGTGTCCACCAGTGTCATTACAAAGAAGTGACTTTTTATGGCATGCTTAACTGGGTTGTCAATAGAAGACTCCTCTCTTTCTGCTTGAATCTGTCTCATTATGGAAACCTAATACATTTTGGGTAGCAATACTTCTTGAAGGATGCAGGTGTGCTCATATATTTTACAAATCTGGAAGGGAGAGGCATGCACCACCCATCCTCACATTATACGTTAATCTAATGCTTCTCAGTAAAACTTTACAAAAATGAACAGGAGGTTCTTGGCATATTTTTTGATCAAAACATATGAGCCCACTGGCCACTTCACGGCGATTTCTATAAAGTGGGTCCCTACACTAAATGGGGGCAGCACTGCATGGCAGCCACCGCCGCAGCAAATGCCAGACACAGAGGAAGGGCAACGACTACTGACCGAATAGCCCCACTGCTGCCAGACCTAGCCCTTTGGCTTTAGGCTGCACTAGCATAGCATCACAGCAACAATGGCCGCCATGAACAGGAGGTTTTTAGCATATTATTTTATTAAAACGTATGAGCCCACATGCCACTTCACGGCGACCTCTATAAGGCGGCCATTGTTGCTGTAATGCTGTGCTGGTGTGGTGGTGCAGCCCAGTGCCAATAGGCTAGGTCTGGCAGTAGTTGGGCTGTTGGGCCACTGGGCTGTGCCCCTCATCTGTGTGGCTTTTGCTGCGGTGGTGGCCACCATGCAGTGTTGCCCCCATTTAGTGTAGGAACCCACTTTATAGAGGTCGTCATGAAGTGGCAAGTGGGCTCATATGTTTTGATCCAAAAATATGCTAAGAACCTGCTGTTTATTTTTGGAAACTTTTACTGAGAAGCATTAGATCAACGTACAGTATGAGGATAGGATATGCGGTCCATGTTTCTCCCTTCCAGATTTTAATATATACGTCTATTTCTTTGCACACATGGATCAGCACTCCTCCCCATTTGGCCCAGGTGTTTTTAATTAGCAGTAGTCTGTATAAGGGTTGATGCCCTGTTCCTTTCATTCTGCTTGCAGGGAGCCCAGGAGAGGTAAGCTGTGTCAACCCTTACTTTTTTTGGTGCTGCTGCTGTGTGGCGGCCATTGCTGCTGTGATGCTGTGGGGGTGCAGCCAGTTCCAAGGGGCTAGGTCGGCAGTAGTTGGGGCGTGGGGGCCACTGGGCTGTGCCCCTCATCTGTGGGGTTTTTTGCTGGGGTGGGGGGCCACCATGCAGTTTTTGCCCCCCTTTATTTTGGGGGACTTACTTTATGGGGTCCCGTGAAGGGGGAAAGTGGGCTAAATATTGTTTGCAAAATAGCAAAACCCCCCTTTTTCATGGCGGCCATTGTTGCTGTGATTTTTGAAAAGTTTTGCTGAGATGCATTACATCAATGTATAGTGTGAGGATGTGCGGTCAAATGCCCCTCCCTTTCCAATTTAATAAAATTCTATTCTTCACACCACACTAGTCAATATCTTACAAAACCACCTTTTTTGCTCTAATTTTCACACCACACTTTTGCTCATAATCTTACACACCAAAACCTTGTGCCATATTTTTTAACACCCCACACTTTGCCTATTCTAACACCACACTTGGCTCATAATCTTCACCCACACTTTGTCGTATATCTTACACACCCACATTTGGGTGCTTATAATTTTTTTTCCCCCACCTTTTGCTCAATACTTGCACACCACATTTATGCCAATATTTTACACACCACACTTGTGCTCATATATCTTACACACCACACTTGTGCTCATATATCTTACACACCACCCTTGTGCTCATATATCTTACACACCACACTTGTGCTCATATATCTTACACACCACACTTGTGCTCATATATCTTACACACCACACTTGTGCTCATATATCTTACACACCACACTTGTGCTCATATATCTTACACACCACACTTGTGCTCATATCGTTACCAAACATTTGGCCATAATCTTAAAACCCCACATTTGTGCTCTATATCACACACCACACGTCTAATATCTTACACACCACCCTTGTGCTCATATATCTTACACACCACCCTGTTTTCATATCTTAACACCAAACTTGTGCTCAATACTTACACCCCCCCTTTGTGCTCATAACAAACACACCCACTTTGCTCATATCGTTTACAACCACACTTGTGCTCATATACTTACACACCCAACTTTGCTCATATATTTACACCCAACCTTGTGCCATAATCTTACACACCAACCTTTTTCTCAAATCTTACACACCAACCTGTCTCAAAAACTTACACCCAAACCTTGGCTCATATATTTTACACACCACCCTTACCAATATCTTGCACCCAACCTTTCTCAAATCTTACACACCACACTTGTGCTCGAATTTTTCACACCAACGGAGCCATATATCTTACACACCACACTTGTGCTAATATATCTTACACACCACACTTATGCTCATATATCTTGCACACCACACTTGTGCTCGTATATCTTGCACACCACACTTGTGCTCATATATCTTACACACCACCCTTGAGCTTATATATCTTACACACCACACGTGCTCATATATCTTACACACCACACTGCCATATATCTTAACACCACACGTAAAGCTCAAAAATTTTACACACAAACACTTGTGCTCAATATTTACACCCCACTTGTGCTCAAACCCCACACCCCCTTGTGCTCATAATCTTGCACCCACACTTGTCTATATATTTTACCACCACATTTGTGCTTTAAAAATTCTTACCACCCCCTTTGTCCATATATCTTACACACCACCCTTGTGCTCATATATCTTACACACCCACCACACTTATGCTCGTATATCTTACACACCACACTTGTGCTAATATATCTTGCACACCACACTTGTGCTCATATATCTTGCACACCACACGTGTGCTCATATATCTTACACACCACACTTGTGCTCATATATCTTACACACCAACCTTGTGCTCATATATCTTACACACCACACTTGTGCTCATATATCTTACACACCACACTTGTGCTCATATATCTTACACACCACACTTGTGCTCATATATCTTACACACCACCCTTGTGCTCATATATCTTACACACCACACGTGCTCATATATCTTGCACACCACACTTATGCTCATATATCTTGCACACCACACTTGTGCCCAAAATTTTGCAACCACACTTGTGTAAATTTCGCTTACACCCCACACTTGTGCTCATAAACTTGCCCCACCACATTGTCTTATATATCTTACCACCACACTTGGCTATATACTTTCACACCACATTGTCTCATATATCTTGCACACCACACTTGTCTCATTACTTGCACACCCACTTTGCTAAATATATCTTGCACACCACACTTGTGCTCATATATCTTGCACACCACACTTGTGCTCATATATCTTACACACCACACTTGTGCTCATATATCTTACACACCACACGTGGCCATAAAACTTCCCCACACCCCCCTTTATGCTCATATTCTTGGCTCTGATTTGTAGATTCTTTAAAATCCGGTGTAATTAAGAAGAAAAGAAAACGTACTTAGTTTTTGGGAGTTTTTTGACCGCTATAAAGTCTAAACTTTCCCACTTTCTAAAAAATTCAACCTTGCAAGCAACTAAAGGAACTGCTCCAATCCCCGAATTAGCACGCGGGCCACTGCAAATGAAATTAAAATACTAATTAGCTGCTTTCATAGCAACTTTATGCCCAATGCTGTTTAAAGTAGTTACACATTTTATTAAGAGCCAATTGCCGTTTTTGGCGCTTGCACCGAGTCCAGGAATTTGTGTATGTGAGATTGTGCATTTTCAAAGCCTGGCAGAACATACAATTTTCCCTGCTGGTTACAGCGAGCCTCTTCCTTTAAAGCCAAATATATGGGTCATTGGCTGGCACTGTGGGATGTGCCTGGTAATGACATTTTGGGAAATTACTCATTGAAGTAAAAAAAAAAAAAAAAAGCGGCAGGAAATGCGAATGACTGGTTTGTAAAGAGAAAATCTTAATGTAGAAATTCACCTTTTTGCAGCGTTTTCTATGAATAGGAATAACTAGACCATTGAACAATCTAGCTTGGAAGTGGAATTTGCAGGCTCTGTCTACGGAGGCCGGAGAACTCTAAGGTGACATTAGTGTTTTTGGAATATAGTCATTGGTTTTCTGCTTGTCTAACCTACCTTGGAGCCGGTACATAGACGAGGAAGGATATTGAGCCTTAATGCAGACAATAAAGCAATATGTATGACGTTAGTGGTCTTCTGAGGTCTTTCCTCGCTGTCCCTCACACCTTAATGGCTAATGTACAGAGGGGAGTCCATGCAATGATGGAAAGTCCTTACGGTTCCATGCCATTAAACTGTAGGCACATATGACTTGGGTTTTGTCCCTTGGAAGCCATAATTCTAGCGGAGGACTCTTTCTAAGGGGCAATAGCTTTATAGAGCTACGTCAAGAATTTGATCAGTATTTTTCAGAGATTTTTTTTTTTTTTTTTTAAGCTAAAACCGGAAGTGTTAATTAGGCTTCATATGGCGTCCAACACGTTTATTTAAAGGGTGTTTTCAGCTCATTTATTAGATTTACACATGTAGACAAAAATAATTTCTGCCTTAAAAATTAATATAAGATTCTCCAGTTAGAGAAGTTTGAGGGTCCCATTGCCCTACCGACAGCCCCCGACATAAGCAGATTAATATAATTTTAGTTTGTTTTTTTTCAACAATTAAACATGATGCCGTCCAAAGTTAATGAATTGGAATTGGGATAATAGCGGCTCCCATTTAAAAGAAACGGCTATCACAGAAGTGTAAAGGAAAAAGCCATTAATCTCATAAATAGATTTAATTAAAGTAAGAACAATCTAAATGCAATATATTAAGACAGACACGCATCTGAAATGAAGCATCTTTTAACGTGTTGGGCAAATTGTTTGATCGAGGGCAGGCTTTTTCCTAGGTTTGTACTTAATTTGGTATCGTTCTTTAGTTCATTAACTATCCACAGCACATTAACTGCACAATCGCAGTGCACTCCTTTTTTAATTCTAGAAATTTCTCATATACTGTAGACCGAGAAGATTCTCGAGCTTAGAAACATGAGTTGTATTCACTGTGCATTAAAGAGAAAACTCTAGAAATCTAGAGAAGAACAACACTGTCGAAACCGAAAGAGGGAGAAGTGTTGAAACCTAAAAGGGGAAATCTGTTGAAAGCTGAAGAGGGAGAACTCTAGAAATCTAGAGAAGAACAACACTGTAGGCCTAAAGGGGAAAAAGAGGGAGATCTCTAGAAATCTAGAGAAGACGTATACTGTAGACCTAAAGGGGAAGAAGTGTCGAAACCTGAAGAGGGAGATCTCTAGAAATCTAGAGAAGAAGAATATTATAGACCTAAAGGGGAAGAAGAGGGAGATATCTAGAAATCTAGAGAAGAACAACACTGAGGACCTAAACGGGAAGAAGTGTCGAAACCTGAAGAGGGAGATTTCTAGAAATCCAGAGAAGAACAACACTGTAGACCTAAACGGGAAGAAGTGTCGAAACCCGAAGAGGGAGAACTCTAGAAATCTAGAGAAGAAGAATACTGTAGACCTAAAGTGTCATAGAAGGAGAAGTTTAGAAACCTAAAGAGGGGGAGCAGGTTTCTAGAGTTCCTTCTCTAAGTTTTTTACAGTTCTTCCTCTTCAGGTTTCTAATGTTCTGCCTCCATGTTTCTAGAGTTTCTCCTCTTTAGGTTTCCTCTGTAGAATTTTAGAACTTTTAGAAACCTCAATAGGAAATTAATAGAAATTTTAGAAACCTTAATCGTAAATCCTAGAAATCTAGAGAAGGAGAAGTCTAAAAACCTAAAAAGAGAGAACACGGGGGGTTATATGTATGAAGACTGTCTTTGTTGGCCATCGCAGCCAATCAGATCCCAGCTTTTATTTCATATAGAGCTCTGGTTGGTCGCTATGAGCTCTGTTTGGTCGCTATGGGCAACAAAGACGATCAGAGTCCATAGCGACCAATTAGAGTCCATAGCGACCAATTAGAGTCCATAGCGACCAATTAGAGTCCAGCTTTTATTTTTACAGAGCACTATATGGAATAAAAGCTGCACTCTGATTGGTTGCTATAGCCAACAAAGACCATCTTACAGCTGGACTGTTTTTATACATTATCCTAGGTTTCTAGATCTCCTTAAGTTCTAGGAATTTCCTCTTTAAGTTCTAGAGTTTTATTCTTTAGGTTCAGAGTTCTCCTTTAGGTTTTAGAGCTTCCTCTTTAGGTTCAGAGTTATCCACTTTAGGATTTCTAAGTTCTCTCTTTAGTTTCTAGACTTCCTTTAGGTTTCTAGAGTTCTTCCTCTTTAGGTTCTAGAGTTCTTCCTCTTTGGGTTTCTAGAGTTCTTCCTCTTTAGGTTTCTAGAGTTCTTCCTCTTTAGGTTTCTAGAGTTCTTCCTCTTTAGGTTTCTAGAGTTTTTCCTCTTTAGGTTTCTAGAGTTCTTACTCTTTAGGTTTCTAGAGTTCTTCCTCTTTAGGGTTCTAGAGTTCTTCATCTTTAGGGTTCTAGAGTTCCTTCTCTTTAGGTTTCTAGAGTTCTTCCTCTTTAGGGTTCTAGAGTTCTTCCTCTTTAGGGTACTAGAATTCCTTCTCTTTAGGTTTCTTCAGTTCTTCTTTAGTTTCCCAACATTTCCGCTTCAGGTTTCTAAAGAAAGAGAATTCTATAAATCTAAAAAGGAAATTCTAGAAACCCATAAAAGCAGAAGAAGTCTGGACATTGGTTAACATCTAGTGTTGCTAGAACCTTTCCATGATCGGCTTGACACTGGTTCAACCAGAGGCTTCATCTTCTTCTGCATACATACTATAACATGTTAAAGCTCCTATGGAATGCTATTCAGTCCTGAATTCAGGCACATGATAATGTCATATGCATTGATTCAGGGCAGGCAGCACCTGAAGCCTCTATGGGTCAATCCATCAGAAAACGAGAAAAGCTGTACCATTAGTGGCGCATTGAGGTTATGTGCCCGGAATTCTCTATTCCATGCTATGAAGCCATAGGAGACAGATTCATATTACAGCCATATGTATGAGCCCTTAAAATGACAACGTATTCACTGCCTCATAAGTGTATCTCCTGTTTTGTCAGGTTATATTCACAAGTGGCTGATTTGTTGCAGGAATTTCTGTGACTGAAAATCGAGTTCAGTTGAGCTGAATGATTGCCACTTACTCTCCAAGTGATTTTCTTTGCCGATGTTGTTCCTCCATCACATACTCTACCCTGTAGGGAAATATACTCCCCTCAGCACAGTCGTTTGGGAGTTGAAGTACTACTACTACAGTACCACAATCACTGTGAGGTGAAGTATTACTACTACAGTACCACAGTCACTGTGTGGTAAAGTACTACAGTACCACAATCACTGTGAGGTGAAGTATTACTACTACAGTACCACAGTCACTGTGAGGTGAAGTACTACTACTACAGTACCACAATCACTGTGAGGTGAAGTATTACTACTACAGTACCACAGTCACTGTGAGGTGAAGTATTACTACTACAGTACCACAATCACTGTGAGGTGAAGTATTACTACTACAGTACCACAGTCACTGTGAGGTGAAGTACTACTACTACGTATCCACATCACTTGAGGTGAAGTACTACAGTACCACAATCACTGTGAGGGTAAGTACTACTACTACAGTACCACAATCACTGTGAGGTTAAGTACTACTACTACAGTACCACACTCACTGTGAGGTGAAGTACTACTACTACAGTACCACACTCACTGTGAGGTGAAGTACTACTAATACAGTACCACATACATGTGAGGTGAAGTACTACTATACGATCCACACAATCAATGTGAGGGGATGACTACTACTACAGTACCACAATCACTGTGAGGTGAAGTACTACTACTACAGTACCACAATCACTGTGAGGTGAAGTACTACTACTACAGTACCACAATCACTGTGAGGTGAAGTACTACTACTAAAAGTACCACAATCACTAGTGAGGTGAAGTCTTTACTACTACAGTTACCACAATCACTGTGAGGTGAAGTACTATCTAGCTACAGTACCACAATCACTGTGAGGTGAAGTATACTCTACAGTTACCACAATCACTGTGAGGTGAAGTATTTACTCTACTACGTACAAATCACTGTAGGTGAAAGTACTACTACTACAGTCACTGTGAGGTGAAGTACTACTACTACAGTACCACAATCACTGTGAGGTGAAGTACTACAGTACCACAGTCACTGTGAGGTAAAGTACTACAGTACCACAGTCACTGTGAGGTAAAGTACTACAGTACCACAGTCACTGTGAGGTGAAGTATTACTACTACAGTATCACAGTCACTGTGAGGTGAAGTACTACTACTACAGTATCACAGTCACTGTGAGGTGAAGTACTACAGTACCACAGTCACTGTGAGGTGAAGTATTACTACTACAGTACACAGTCACTGTGAGGTAAAATACTACTACAGTACCACAATCACTGTGAGGTGAAGTATTACTACTACTACAGTATCACAATCACTGTCAGGTGAAGTACTACTACTACAGTCACTGTGAGGTGAAGTACTACTACTACAGTACCACAATCACTGTGAGGTGAAGTACTACAGTACCACAGTCACTGTGAGGTAAAGTACTACAGTACCACAGTCACTGTGAGGTAAAGTACTACAGTACCACAGTCACTGTGAGGTGAAGTATTACTACTACAGTATCACAGTCACTGTGAGGTGAAGTACTACTACTACAGTACCACAATCACTGTGAGGTGAAGTACTACAGTACCACAGTCACTGTGAGGTGAAGTATTACTACTACAGTACCACAGTCACTGTGAGGTGAAGTACTACTACTACAGTACCACAGTCACTGTGAGGTGAAGTACTACTACTACAGTACCACAGTCACTGTGAGATAAAGTACTACTACTACAGTACCACAGTCACTGTGAGGTGAAATACTACTACTACAGTACCGCAGTCACTGTGAGGTGAAATATTACTACTACAGTACCACAATCACTGTGAGGTGAAGTACTACTACTACAGTACCACAATCACTGTGAGGTGAAGTATTACTACTACAGTACCACAATCACTGTGAGGTGAAGTATTACTACTACAGTACCACAATCACTGTGAGGTGAAGTACTACTACTACAGTACCACAATCACTGTGAGGTGAAGTACTACAGTACCACAGTCACTGTGAGGTGAAGTACTACTACTACAGTACCACAATCACTGTGAGGTGAAATACTACTACTACAGTACCGCAGTCACTGTGAGGTGAATGTTACTACTACAGTACCACAATCACTGTGAGGTGAAGTACTGCTACTACAGTACCACAATCACTGTGAGGTGAAGTACTACTACTACAGTACCACAATCACTGTGAGGTGAAATACTACTACTACAGTACCACAGTAAAGTGAGGTGAAGTATTACTACTACAGTACCACAGTCACTGTGAGGTGAAGTATTACTACTACAGTACCACAATCACTGTGAGGTGAAGTATTACTACTGCTACAGTATCACAATCACTGTGAGGTGAAGTATTACTACTACAGTACCACAATCGCTGTGAGGTGAAGTGTTACTACTACAGTACCACAGTCACTGTGAGGTGAAGTGTTACTACTACAGTACCACAGTCACTGTGAGGTGAAGTACTACAACTACAGTACCACAGTCACTGTGAGGTGATTTACTACTACTACAGTACCGCAGTCACTGTGAGGTGAAGTACTATTACTAAAGTACCACAGTCACTGTGAGGTGATTTACTACTACTACTACAGAATCACAATCACTGTGAGGTGAAGTACTATTACTACAGTACCACAGTCACTGTGAGGTGAAGTGTTACTAAAACAGTACCAAAGTCACTGTGAGGTGAAGTACTACTACTACAGTACCACAGTCACTGTGAGGTGAAGTACTACTACTACAGTACCACAGTCACTGTGAGGTGAAGTACTACTACTACAGTACCACAGTCACTGTGAGGTGAAGTACTACTACTACAGTACCACAGTCACTGTGAGGTGAAGTACTACTACTACAGTACCACAGTCACTGTGAGGTGAAGTACTACTACTACAGTACCACAGTCACTGTGAGGTGAAGTACTACTACTACAGTACCACAGTCACTGTGAGATAAAGTACTACAGTACCACAGTCACTGTGAGGTGAAGTACTGCTACAGTACCCTAGTCAAGGTGAGATAAAGTACTGCTACATACCTTAGTCAATGTAAGGTGAAGTACTACTACTACAGTACCACAGTGAGGACCATCATTTTCGGCTGCCTTCTTCCATTGCTCATTTTGCCACTTTCTAAGGTAGACAGCGGTCGTCATGAGCACTTTGTCTTGTGTATAGGTGTCCAGCCCCATGCAATGATGTCCTGTCTGTTCTGACTCTTACCTGCCCTAACCTTTGCAGCAGTACATGGTACAGTAGCTCTTCTTTGGAGCCAGACTTCTTGGAATAGTCAAATACTGTTTATCAATTAGCCTTGAGAACCCATAACCTTGTCTCCGGTTCTCTGATACTCCTTATTTTAATGGATTTTGGTAGTTTCCAACCACTCCATACCTGGAACATCCCACAAGACCTGTGGTTGTGAAGAATCTCCGATCCAGCCTAGACATGTTGCTGTTACAATCTGGCATTGACAAATTCTCTTAGATCTTACAATTGCCCTTTGTTTTCCTACTTGGACCCATTAAATTAAGGAGCTGCCTGGTGTACCCTACTCTTTGATGGTCAATGCTATCTACTTCACCTGTCGGTTTTCATGTTCTAGCTGATCCGTGTACTTGTAGAAAGCGGGGCGTCATGGGATTATTCACCTCAAGTTATTAGAAATAAGCAACAAATAACATGTAATTAGATGTGACAAGACTTGGAGTGGAGGTGATGGGCCATGGCCGTCTCTATTAAAGACTAGTTAAAGAACAAGTTACCAACTTAATAACCAGCATTAGAGTGAAATAGTCCACCCAGAAGCTGGAGCTGAACAACAGGATCTAGTTTACCTGTCTGCTTACCTAAAGTGAGCACATGTCAATGATTCAGGTGTCGTGGGCACCACTGCACCCAAACCAAACTATGCCATGGCCTGTATATTGAAGTTTAACATAGCCAGGTCTGTATTGGAAAAATGCATGGCATCTCAAAAATATAAGCCATACACAGTCATTTCGGGGTTGAAGTATGACTACTACAATACCACAGTCACTGTGAGGTACAGTACTTTTAAATGCACAGAGTGACAGTGCCCAGAAAAGGTTAATAAACTTAGCCATTAATCAACAACACGGACTTCAAATTGGTAGAAGGAAGCAAAGTTAACTGGGCATCATTTTGGGAAAAATCAGATGGGCATCAATGAAAAAAAAGTCTTGGAGGTTTTCTTCATGCGTAAAACCAACTCTGGTGTCTACAGCTTAACCACATCATTACTCCACACATTGAATATATTTACATCCAGATTAGAATCTATAAGTGCATCTCAAGGAGGACACCCATTAGCAGAGTCTTCTGATCTCAATGGGTTGTGACTCCGTCTATCCTTTATGACAAGTTATCACTAGTGTTGAGCAATTTTATCGAGATCTGCAGAAATCGAGATCGAGTCGATTTTTGAGTCATAGAAAATTTAGATTTTTCGATCTGAACGTCGTTTCCCATTAAAGTCAATGCACAGTGAAAATGGCGTGACGCGCCGATCTCAATTTTTTACCCGATTTTTCCTGGTAAAATCGGAAAGATCGAGAAACCAGAAAAATCTACTCCTTCTCGATTTTTGGAAAATCGGTCATCTGTAGTTATCACCATTGCATCTTGTCATATTCTGTGCGCAGTACAATGATGCCCCATATCTTAGAAGCTGTAAAAACTCAAAGACAAACAATGTTTATCAAAAATATCAATTTGTTGTTGCATAAAGCTTAGAAGAATCAGGTGACCACGTACCTGGGTGTCCATGCTTCAAGAGTAGACCACCAATCAATCTTTGGTTTCATCCTCAACAGCTTTCTTGCTCAGTTATGAACTTCCACTTGAGAGGGGCTACAAAATTGGGCCGACTATGGATGGGGGATTCTAGAGTATACCTCTAAGGTTGTATTGAAGCAGAGGTCATAGCTCCAAACATGAAAGCTGACCGCTCCACATCCCCTCACACTCTTTCTCTTAATACCGTACAGATGGGTCTCATGAGATACCTGTTACGCAATGGTTCACCTGTCAATGACCAAAACCATCCCCTGGCCAAGCAGCAATAAAGCAGATCATCCATTGTTGCCAATCAAATACAGAGTTATTCTAAAACCGTTGACTTGTCACAGGGATCCTCTTCCTTCCAACACATCCACCAAGATGGGGATCCAACTGGGTGTTCATAACCCACATGCGGTTCCCTCCTGATAGTTGAGAATCCATCCATTACTTGTTCTGGTTCTTAAAACATACTTAATATGTGTAACGGCTGGAGTAGTGGATGCACTGTGTAAGCTGCACCAGGGAGTGGAGTCTAAGGGGCCTCCTGAAAGCGGGCTTGACTTGCTGCGGTAAGCGAACCCCCAGGTCGATACACCTGCCGCAACTTGCCTACAGTAGCGGCCGAGGTGTGGCATGGTACAAAATCACCAGGCTGGCCCAAAGTCGGGGACAGGAAGGAAGATCAGGATAAAGATTCGTGGTCGGAGGAACGGAGTCAATAGGTACAGTACACGATATGGCAATAGAACTCTCTGAAACGCATTTCACTGTAGGCACCAGACACTACAGATCCGGTGGGGAAGTGGCACAACCGTTCCAGATATATAAGGTCAGCGGGGACACGGGAGCACGCGCAGCGGCCGACAGGAGAGTGCGAAGGAGCAGGAGCG
Source organism: Phyllomedusa bahiana (assembly GCA_025379985.1). Classification (NCBI taxonomy): domain Eukaryota; kingdom Metazoa; phylum Chordata; class Amphibia; order Anura; family Hylidae; genus Phyllomedusa; species Phyllomedusa bahiana. The sequence continues at coordinate 64,285 of JAODAL010015407.1, read as the reverse complement.
TGGAGAGGTGAGTAGCCGCTGGTAGTACAAATCGCCCCGCAGCCCAACATGTGGACCATGGTGCCACTCCCCCCCACCCGCCCCGTAGCATACGAGCAGAGGGGGTACAAGTGCGCCCATGGCCCAACATGTTGGCTGCAGGGCTTCTCATAACAATGTGGTATTTTAGAGCTCGGTGTCTACTTATTATGCAGTATAGATTTCTGTTTTACTATACTTTTCCAGAAGCGCAAGGCCCCTCCAGCTTATATGACCTATGATGTATGGTCCTATGGTTCATGTGTCTCGAGTGTCCCATAAGACCTATAAACTGCAGTATACCTTCTTTTGCAGTAAAATTCTTGGCTGCAGCGAGCGCCACATAAGTTAAAAACTTTATAGCCTACTTTATTTTTTTTTAGGCTGAATTTGCCTTGAGTTAAAAGAATTAATTTGGTTTATCTGAAGTCTTGTAGAAAATTCTGCTTTGTAGCATCATCATCATCATCATCATGCCACAGACACTAAATCTGAGGTGGAGACAAGCACTCATCTTGTAAGACACTATATTCTAGACTATCGATAAAGTGCTTATATCATACTATGGCCTGTAAGGCTATGTTCACACGGCTTAATTGCCCCGCAATTACGCCGTGTGGCCGGGGACGGGGCGGGAGCGGGGGAGAGAGCGGGGGGCCGGCACTTCGTCAGCCCAGAGACTATCCTGACGAGCGGCGCATATACGCCGCTAGTAAATGACATGTCACTTATCTCCCCCTGCGGCGGATTCGCTGAGCAGGAAGATGAGACGTAATCCATGGTTCTCTATGAGAACTTTGGATTACCATAATGACTGGGACGTATTTCAGCCCGTAATTCGCGCAGTACGCTGCGAATTACGGGCTGAAATACATGCCCAAATTAGCCGTGTGAACATGGCCTAACCATTATCTAGTCACTCCTCTTTCTTAGTCCTATATTTCTTTAACTACACACGTTTCTACTGGTGTCTCCTAGACACTTAGGGCGAATTGTAAGAAAAGAGGCACCACCAGTTTTAAACGGGTTGTCTCACTACATTGATTCATCTCACCTCAGTCCTGTTTTCTTGGTTTCACTTTGAATTCAGGGACGTGTTAACTGACTTCTACTAGGCTGCAGTAGAAGCCAGGTCTGTAGCTATAGCAACCAGTGCTGGCAGCCTATCAGGAGAGATTGAACAGGTCTGTAGCTATAGCAACCAGCACTGGCAGCCTATCAGGAGAGATCAAAACGGGTCTGTAGCTATAGCGACAGTGCTGGCAGCTATCAGGAGAGATCAAACAGGTCTGTAGCTATAGCGACCTGAGGAGCTGATGCAGCCCATACAAGAGGGGATATCTAGGAATAGGTAGGACACTGTTAATGGACACATAAGATCTTTAACATAAAAAGCAGCAATCTTTGTAGTGAGACAACCTCTTTAAGGCACATTAAATGAGTGTATAGTGCGTCTGAATGAATGAAACTATCAAGAATCTGGCGTCTTGTCTACCTTGCTTAGTATAATTGAGGCGCCTAATCTAGGCACATAACAAAATGTAAGTGCATTCCAACGTGTCATGCTTCGTGTATAATGCGCCTAGTTTTAGTGTATGACAGGTCATTTATAGAGAGAATAGGGCGTAAAAATTTTTGGAACAAAATACACCAAAAAAAGGGTGCAGCCCTAGTGGGACATGTCGCCTTTAGTGACTGAGCCGGCCTGCATCTCTATTTACTTTAATATTTAATGGGGTTATCTCACCTTGCTGATTCACAGAGCCATCACCAGTTTACTCTGCTCTATACTCTCTGCACTGATGAGGGGCAATACCCGCCAACAGCTATCTGTAGATAAACTCACCGGCATTTCTTTATTATTTCCCATTCCCATTGCAAGGCTCAGTAAGTCGGATTGTAATTGAGGAACAATACATCCATTAGGTGGCGCTGCAGAGTGCCAGCCCTCTTCCCATAAGCCTTTTAGAATATGTGCCATAATAATGACCTGTGGTATGACCAGCCTTGCTGTTACCCCATCTCTAGGTGCAGTGGGATTGCAGCATGAAGGGGTTCATATGTACTATGTGCCCCGAATTGTGTGGTAACTATAGCTGAGACATATTAAGTTTTTACAGTAAGATAAGTGAACGCTTTAGAAGCAGTATTTTTTCTTTAATTTTAATGTGAATGTTAGGGGTCGCATTGGTGAATTAGTGGTATGTCATTATTTAGGAAGGTTCTTGGTCAGTTAGTGGTTCTTATTATTTAGGTGGTATCTTGGTTAGTTAGTAGTTCTTATTATTTAGGAGGTATCTTGGTTAATTAGTGGTCCTTATTATTTAGGGGGTATCTTGGTTAGTTAGTGGTTCTTATTATTTAAGGGGTATCTTGGTTAGTCAGTGGTTATTATTATTTACGGGATATCTTCTTTAGTTAGTAGTTCTTATTATTTAGGAGGTATCTTGGTTAGTTAGTAGTTCTTATTATTTAGGAGGTATCTTGGTTAGTTAGTAATTCTTATTATTTATGAGTTATCTTGGTTAGTTAGTATTTCTTATTATCTTATTATTTAGGGGGTATCTTGGTTAGTTAGTAGTTCTTATTATTTAATAGGTATCTTGGTTAGTTAGTGGTTCTTATTATTTAGGAGGTATATTGGTTAGTGATTCTTATTATTTAGGGGGTATCTTAGCTAGTTAGTAGTTCTTATTATTTAGGAGGTATCTTGGTTAGTTAGTGGTTCTTATTATTTAGGGGGTGTCTTAGTAGTTCTTATTATTTAAGTGGTATCTTGGTTAGTTAGTGATTCTTATTATTTAGGAGGTATCTTGGTTTGTTAGTAGTTCTTATTTAGAGGGTATCTTGGCTAGTTAGTAGTTCTTATTATTTATGGTGTATCTTGGTTATTTATTATTTATTATTATTTAGGAGGTATCTTGGTTAGTTAGTGATTCTTATTATTTAGTGGGTATCTTGTTTAGTTAGTAGTTCTTATTTAGAGGGTATCTTGGATAGTTAGTAGTTCTTATTATTTAGGGGGTATCTTGGCTAGTTAGTAGTTCTTATTATTTAGGGGGTATCTTGGTTAGTTAGTTATTATTTAGGAGGTATCTTGGTTAGTTAATGGCTCTTATTTTTAGAGGGTATCTTAGATAGCTAGTGGCCCTTATTAGAGAGTATTTTGGTTAGTGGCTCTTATTATTTAGGAGGTATCTTGGTTAGTTAGTTGCTAATGATTTAGGAGATATATTAGTTAGTAGTATCTAATTATTTCGGAGAGTTCTTGATTAGTTAGTGGTTCTTATTATTTAGAGTATAACTTGGTTAGTTAGCGGTATTGTTATTTAGGGATATCTTGTTTAGTTACTGGCTTATAATTTTTGGCGGTATCTTGGTAAGTTAGTGGTATCTAATTATCTAGAGGATATGTTGGTGAATTATTTTAGAAATAATCGGTAAAAAGTGAGGTTGATTTGGAGTCAACCTGAAAGTGTCCTCTACCAAATACGCAACTGGTTGTAAAGAGGCCAAATCCGAGACGCGGAATTCCAGTCCTATTATGTAACATTTATCCCATTGTCATTATTGTAGGATTCATTTGCATAAATCTCATTAGAGCAAAAGTACAAGTCTCATACATCTTTTGATAAATGAATGTGACATCATCTGGAGTGCGATGTATTAATTTTTTTGGGATACAAATAATTGTGCCATAATCATTGTAGATAATTATGATGGTTAGAGGCAATATAGGAAGGAAATGAGTGAGCGAGGAAAGATTACTTTATCTTCGTGAATATTTTTCCTGGCACCGGAAAACTATATGTCTGAGGAAGTAACCTTTCCAAACGTCTGCAAAACTTTGTCTTCTGCTATATTAAATGTTGAGGTGTGAAATCTTTATAGGCTACATCTATCGTAGATATATATTAAAGGTTTCAGGACTCTTTATGATGTGCATTCCCTAATTAAGGCCCACTGTTCCATGAAGAGATGGGGGAGCAATGCAATACATAGTGGTAATGACTATTTATGGAGCATGGTTTTGTGTTCATTGATTGTGTGGGTTAACTCCAGGTACTCCAGTTTCCTCCCACACTCCAACAACCTATAAATATGGGTCAATATGTAAATTCGATTTCGAGCCCCAGTGGGGACAAGGACCAATGTGAAATATAACAACAAATAGCAACGGCAGGATATGCAGCAGGGGTATACCATGTACATGGAGCAGGTGCCTATGTCTCCAATGCTGCTTTTTTAGGACTTTTATTCTAGTTTTTAACATAATTAAAAATAAAGTGTTAAATATAAAAAAATAATAAAAGTTCAAAACACCCCAATTTTGCATTTCACAAATAAACAAATAAAAAGATGGACGTAATTGGTATCGCTGCATCTGTAAAAATCTGAACCTTTAAATATAACATAATTTATCGGTACAGTATACACTGTAGAAGAAAAAAAATCCTGATGCCAAATTAGTATATTTTTTGTCATTTCAAATCCCCCAAAAATTGGAATAAAAAGTGATCAATTAGTTGCATAAATTCTAAAATGGTAAAATGTACACTGCAGCCCGCAAAAAACATCCCCTGCTCTGATCCATAAAAAGAAACACCAAAACGTTATTGGTTGCAGAATATGCTACTGCAGTGCAAAGTTATATAATTTTTTTTTTAAAATGTACTACAACATAACAAAAAGCCTAGATATATAGGGTGACATCACATGCGCCACTTTTTTATCTTGGTGTCGACACACCAGGTCTAAATCGATATAGAGGGGTGTATAATGCGACAGTATGTATGAAAGTGTAATGTGTGAAACTTTGTGTGGTGCATAGAGTGTAATGTGCTGAACTTTGTATGGTGCATAGAGTGTAATGGGCCAAACTTTGTATGGTGCATAGAGTGTAATGGGCCAAACTTTGTATGGTGCATAGAGTGTAATGGGCCAAACTTTGTATGGTGCATAGAGTGTAATGGGCCAAACTTTGTATGGTGCATAGAGTGTAATGGGCCAAACTTTGTATGGTGCATAGAGTGTAATGGGCCAAACTTTGTATAGTGCATAGAGTGTAATGGGCCAAACTTTGTAGGGTGCATAGAGTGTAATGGGCCAAACTTTGTAGGGTGCATAGAGTGTAATGGGCCAAACTTTGTATAGTGCATAGAGTGTAATGGGCCAAACTTTGTAGGGTGCATAGAGTGTAATGGGCCAAACTTTGTATAGTGCATAGAGTGTAATGGGCCAAACTTTGTATAGTGCATAGAGTGTAATGGGCCAAACTTTGTATAGTGCATAGAGTGTAATGGGCCAAACTTTGTATAGTGCATAGAGTGTAATGGGCCAAACTTTGTAGGGTGCATAGAGTGTAATGGGCCAAACTTTGTATGGTGCATAGAGTGTAATGGGCCAAACTTTGTAGGGTGCATAGAGTGTAATGGGCCAAACTTTGTATGGTGCATAGGGTGTAATGGGCCAAACTTTGTATGGTGCATAGAGTGTAATGGGCCAAACTTTGTATGGTGCATAGAGTGTAATGGGCCAAACTTTGTATGGTGCATAGAGTGTAATGGGCCAAACTTTGTATGGTGCATAGAGTGTAATGGGCCAAACTTTGTAGGGTGCATAGAGTGTAATGGGCCAAACTGTGTATGGTGCATAGAGTGTAATGGTCCAAACTTTGTAGGTTGCATAGCGTGTAATGCCCCAAACTTTGTATGGTGCATAGAGTGTAATGGGCCAAACTTTGTAGGGTGCATAGAGTGTAATGGGCCAAACTTTGTATGGTGCATAGAGTGTAATGGGCCAAACTTTGTATGGTGCATAGGGTGTAATGGGCCAAACTTTGTATGGTGCATAGAGTGTAATGTGCCAGTTTCGCATCAAACTTTGGTGCATTCTAGGCACAGTAGAATGTGTTGTGCCATCTATAGATACATAATACACCCCAAAAAAATTGTATGCCCATCCATAGCTGTCGTCTTTAGTGTCCCCGGAATTGTCCCGACCTGCAGAATACAGATAACAACACATCTGAGTTCATAAAAAGTGAACGCCATAGAAACAAACCCCCCGCAGAACTGGTGTAGTCATCTTATTTTTCACTTTCCACTTAGAATTTTTTTGTTCAGTTTCCCACTACATTATACAATATTGTCAATGGAACTATTAAAAATTCTATCTTATTCCGCAAAAAATCAAGCTCTTAAATGACGATGTAGGATTTGGCTTCGGGAAGGTGAGGAAGGGTTTGTCCTAGAATATACCGAGTCCGGTGGGGTTACATGTCCTACCCGATGTCCTCTCCTCTCTGTACATGTTTGTAGAGCAGACGTATGGCTCTGTCTGCCTCCAGCCTGTATATTATTACCAGCACAGGTACATGGCTTTATTTCTGAGCAGCTCCTGGTCCGATCTTATCTCCGTGAAGGACAGGCAGGTGTGAGGACCAAGCTCCCGACAAGCCTTCTGCTCAGAGGGTAATTGCATGCGTCCAGGGAATGCCGGCTTATGGCATCACCGCTATCCTGACTCACAACTTTGCATTGTTAAAGGAATGAAGAAAAGGGAGAGAAAAAACCTCCTGGAGGTCAAACTCCGTTCACGAGGCAGAGAGCGAGCAAATAATGGCATTGATAGAAAGAGAGAATGAAAGCAGAGACAAGATAAATGGAGATTATCTAGAGGAATCAGCGCGCTTAACCGACCTGTCGGGATCCTTAAGGGGGAAAAATGAATGTTACAAGGAGCTACTATGAGGCTCATCCTAATATCATGTACTGCTCAATGAGGGATGGCTAAATGGAGGATCATGGGAAATAACAACCAGTAATATCCCAGTGCTTCTAGGGAGGGGAGCAAGCTGGTGCCATTGTTCTCAATGACACTGGGAGGGTTCTTCTTTGGGTCTACGGCAGAGGTGTCAAACTGCGGCCCTCCAGCTGTTGTGAAATTCCATCTCCCATCATGCCCACTGTTATAGATTATACAAATGCATGATGGGAGTTGTAGTTTCCCAACAGCTGGAGGGCCGCAGTTTGACACCCCTGGTCTATGGTTATAAACTAAATCGAACGTATTTAGAATACATTTCTCAATAGCGGAGGAATTGTGACATCTCCTGACGAGTCCCCTGTAAAATGCTAATTCTGGAGCATCTTCTCTTATAACTCTGTGCTGTTATTCCTATAAAAGGGAAGATCTCTCCCTTTCTGAGCCACTCATTGCCTTCCAATCAGCCAAGCCTGTAATGCTCTGCTCTGCACTGATGAGGGGCAAACCCCCCAAAACGGCTGTATGCAGATGGGTGATGCTGGCTTGGCTAAATATCCCTTTTGCTTTCCAAAGACCCAATGGGTCAAAAGCAAATTGAGGATATGTTACATCCAACAGAGGGCGCTTGAGCTTCTCAGCTCCTTTCCATAATGCCTTGTGATATGCAGATGCTTCGTGGAGTGCAAAAGGAAATTTTGAATCAACACATGCCGATATAGGCGCTCTCCCTAAGGAGAGATCTTCCCTTTCTGAGCCACTCATTGCCTTCCGCTCACCCAAGCCAGCATCGCTCTACTCTGTACGGACGAGGGGTAACACCCAGAAACGGCTGTATGCAGGTGAGTGATGCTGGCTTGGATAAATATCCATTTTGCTTTCCAATGATCCAGTGGGTCGAAAGCAAATTGAGGATTTGTTACATCCAATAGAGGGCGCTTGAGCTTCTCAGCTCCTTTCCCGTAATGCCTTGTGTTACTCCTCCTAGAAATGTATTACTGAAGCTGTCAACTGGGTTTTAACAATTAGGTGGGTGTTCTGCATAGTCTGTTAGTGTGCGCAGGAACACGCATCCGCCATGGAATGGTAACACCCACCTGACAGATTCAGTAATACATTTCCCAGAGGAATAACAGAGGAACAGCACAGGGCAGGAGGATAGGAGAAGATGCTCCAGAATTGTTATTTCACAGAGAACACAAGGATTTACTAAATCGTAGCACAATTCTGGAGCATCTTCTCTTATAAACCCGTTGTCTTCCATCAGTTGTTCCTCCTAGAATGTGTAACTGAATCTGTCAGATGGGTGTTACCAATTATGGGTTCATCCCTGCACAGTCTGACTGAACCTCTCATAGGAATGTATAGAGAAATTTACATCCAGGTCACACACCATGCTGTGCATTTCTGCAGGTCACAACACCCTGTTGCAGCACTGACAAACCCTGTATTCAGTTGCAGGAAAGCAAATTAATGGCACTACTGTGCATCTAGCAGCAATTTCTAATGGCTGTTGCAGCAGTCAGATATCCTATATTCTGCTGCAGGTAAGAAAAATTTACTGGCACTACTGTGCACCCAGAAGCAATATCGAATGGCTGTTGCAGCAGTCAGATATCCTGTATTCTGCTGCTGGTAAGAAGAATTTACTGGCACGACTGAGCAGCTAGAAGCAATTTCTATTGGCTGTTGCAGCAGTCAGATATCCTGTATTCTGCTGCCGGTAAGAAAAATTACTGGCCCTATTGTGCACCTAGCAGCCACATTTAATGGCTGTTGCATCAGTCAGATATCCTGTATTCTGCTTCAGGTAACAAAAACTACTGGCACTACTTTTTTTTTTTTTACCTTTTTCCAAACCAAACTTTATTGATAGAACAGGACGATACAGAAAAATAAATGCACAAGAATAGTGATCATCAAACAGCACGGTGTTGTAAAGGCATACAAAACCTAAACGACCGTACCAAAGAGTAAAGCAGTATAACCTAAAGATTCCACAGCGCAAATTGAGCAGATTAGCATTCTGTGGCAGTGAACCTGGTAAAGGGAAAAGGGAGAGGAAAAGGTAGTGTGAAGGGGGGGGGGGAGGAAAAAAGAGGGGAAGGGGAAGAATGATAAATCACAACTATCAGGAGAGCATCTGGATCACTGCACATGACTGCTGACATATGACCATGCGTAACTTAGCACTAAAAGTATCAAGAACCTAAATCTATTAAGCATAGATTAAACCAAGTAAATAACAATAAAAGTAACCATAAACCAAAGTAGATTTTTGGACATGGCTCGACCGAACCCCACCCCCCCCCCCACCCCAACTACGAGCTCCAATCGCATGATGAGGGTGTCTATGGATCCCAGGTCCTTACACACATACTCTCAGACCACTCCGCTGAATAGCTCAAATCCATCCACTCCCTCCAAGTATTAAGATACCGTTCAGCGGTTTGTGTCTGATCAGCCCGTATTTCCTCCATGCGCTGCAAGTGAAAGAGTTCCTTGAACCACTCTGCTGTGGTAGGGACCTGAGTGGACCTCCATTTTCTAGGTATCGCTAGAAGCAATTTCTAATCGCTGTTGAATCAGTCCGATATCCTGTATTCTGCTGCAGGTAAGAAAAATGACTGGCAGTGCTGTGTAGATGGAAGCAATTTCTAATGACTGTTGCAGCAGTGAGAAATCTTATATTTAGCTGCAGGTAAGCAACATTGCAGGCACTACCGTCTATCTAAAAACAATTTCTAATGAAATGAATAGGAAAAAACTGGAGAGGTTCCTTAAGGGTGGTAATGTATGTAATATTGCCGAAAAAATATTTGCCTTGTTGTTCTAGCCTCTTCGCTAAGGACCCAATAGAGTGTGAAGAAAAATGAGTAGTGTTGGGCATTGCTCCTTCACTACAAAACACAACGCCATTCTTTCTATTGTCTTAAATGGCAATAATCATTACCGTTGGTTATAACAGATGATTGTGTATGCACAACAAAGACGACATCAGCATAAAATACAGATACTTCAGATCACCTCCGTTACAAACAGGACTTGTTATCAATACCCAGCAGATGTGACTACGACATTTTGTAAATTGGCCATAGATTCTGAAAAATGGTCTCAGTAAATGTCAACCTGTTTCAATCTTACCATTTGCTCTGAAGAACAACCTTCCATTACAACAAGGAAAATAAACATTGCTGACGAGAATTCCTTTATATTCTTGTGAAATATTTCAGTTTATAATTATATTATGCAGATAATTATTATACAATCATAAGAAATATTTTATTAGCTTATTAACATTCATTACACTATTTCATATTTTAGTTCCTTATATTATAAAATAACTATTTTGCTATGACAAATATTTTATTAGCTTATTTCTTATGTTTGTTGAATATTTTATTTAGAATTAACTTAGTGACTTATTACAAGTATTGTTTAATATTTTAGTTTTTATTATAAAATAATGTATTACCTTTTAATTTATTACAATAGTTAAATATTTGTTTGTTATGTTATAAAATAAACAAATTGTTATAACAAATATTTCATTTTTTTTGCTGAAAGTGTTGGCTCCTGTAAGGGCTTGCACACAACCCTCTATTCTGTTTTATGAAAGTTCCAAGTACAGGTGAACACAGTGCTCCCCAGTACTAGGAACTCCCATAGAGCAGATTGGAGAACACAGCGCTCCCATGTATCGGGAACTCCCATAAGCAGATTGGAGAACAACCAGCGCTCCCTGTACTGGGAACTCTCATAGAACAGAATGGAGAACACAGCCCTCCCCTGTACTGGGAACTCCCATAGAGGAGAAATGGAGAACATATCGCTCCCCTGTACTGGGAACTCCCATAGAACAGATTGGAGAACACAGCGCTCCCCTGTACTGGGAACTCCCATAGAACAGAATGGAGAACACAGCGCTCCCCTGTACTGGTAAAATCCCATAGAACACAATGGAGAACACCAGCGCTCCTCTTTTACTTTGAACTGCCATTAGAACAGAATGGAGAACACAGCGCTCCCCTGTACTGGGAACTGCCATAGAACAGAATGGAGAACACAGCGCTCCTGTTCTTTGGGGAAATCCCATAGAACAGATTTGAGAACATATCGCTCCCCTGTAATGGGAACTCCCATAGAACAGATTGGAGAACACAGCGCTCCCCTGTACTGGGAACTCTCATAGAACAGAATGGAAAACACAGCGCTCCTCTGTACTGGGAACTCCCATAGGACAGAATGGAAAACACAGCGCTCCCCTGTACTGGGTATTCCCATAGAACACAATGGAGAACAGAGCGCTCCCCTGTACTGGGAACTCCCATAGGACAGAATGGAAAACACAGCGCTCCTCTGTACTGGGAACTCCCATAGGACAGAATGGAAAACACAGCGCTCCCCTGTACTGGGAACTCCCATAGAACAGAATGGAGAACACAGCGCTCCCCTGTACTGGGAACTCTATAAGGAGAAAGGAGAACACAGCCTCCTCTGTACGGGGGAAATTCCTATAGAAAAAGAATGGGGAACACAGTGCTGCCCTGTACTGGGACCTCCCATAGAGTAGCATGGAGAACACAGCGCTGCCCGGTACTGGGAACTCCCTTAGAGTAGAATGGAGAACACATCGCTCCCCTGTACTGGGAACTCCCATAGAGGAGAATGGAGAACACGGCGCTTTTCTGTTCTGGGAACTCCTATAGAGCAGAATGGAGAACACAGTGCTCCCCTGTACTGCGAATCCCATATAACAGAATGGAGAACACAGCCTCCCTGTACTGGGAATCCATAGAGAGAATGAGACACACAGCGCTCACCCCGTACTGGGAACTCCTATAGAACAGAATGGGGAACACAGCGCTCCCTGTAAAATGGGAACTCCCATATAACAGAATGGTGAACACCCGGCTCTTCTGTTACTGGGAAATCCCATGAACAAAAATGGAAGAACACAGCGCTCCTTCTGTACTGGGAAATCCATAGAAACAGAATGGAGAACACAGCGCTTCCCTGTACTGGGAACTCCCCTAGAACAGAATGGAGAACACACGCTCCCCTGTACTGAGAACTCCCATAGAGGAGAAAAGGAGAACACAGCGCTCCCCTGTAACGGAACTCCCATAGAACAGAATGGAGAACACATCGCCCCCTGTACTGGGAACTCCCATAGAGGAGAATGGAGAACACAGCGCTTCTCTGTACGGGAACTCCCATAGAACAGAATGGAGAACTCACGCTCCCCTGTATTGGGAACTCCCATAGGGGAGAATGGAGAACACAGCGCTCCCCTGTACTGGGAACTCCTATAGAGGAGAATGGAGAACACAGCGCTCCCTGTACTGGGAACTCCCATTAGAACAGAATGGAGAACACAGCCCCTTTCCCCTGTACGGGAACTCTCATCGAACAGAATGGAGAACACCGTGCTCCCCTGTACTGGGAACTCCCATAGAGAACACAGCGCTCTCCTGTACCGGGAACTCCCATAGAGGAGAATGGAGAACACAGCGCCCTCCTGTATTGGGAACTCCCATAGAATAGAATGGGAGACAAGCGCTCTCCCTGTACTGTGAACTCCCATAGAGGTGAATGGGAAACACAGCCCCTCCCCTGTACCGGAACTCCCATAGACCAGAAAGGGAGAACACAGCGCTCCCCCGTACTGGGTAACTCCCCTAGAGGGAATGGAGAACACAGCGCTCCCCTGTACTGGGAACTCCCATAGAGGAGAATACGAGAACACAGCGCTAACCTGTAAAGGGAACTCCCATAGAGAGAATGGAGAACACAGCGCTCCCCTGTACTGGGAACTCCCAAGAAAAGAATGGAGAACCCAAAACGCTTCCCTGTACTGGGAACCTCCATAGACAGAATGGAGAACACAGCGCTCCCCTGTACTGGGGAAATCCCATAGAGCAGGGAAAGGAGAACACAGCGCTCCTCTGTACTTTGGGAACTCCCCTAGGGGAAATGAGAACACAGCGCTCCCCTGTACTGGGAACTCCCATAGAACAAGATGGAGAACACAGCGCTCCCCTGTACTGGGAACTCCCATCGAACAGAATGGAGAAAAACAGCGTTTCCCCTGTTTCTGGGAACTCCCATAGAGGAGAATGAGAGAAACACAGTCCTCCCCTGTACTGGGAACTCCATAGAGGGGGAATAGAGAACACAGCGCTCCCCTGTACTGGGAACTCCCATAGAGCAGTGGGAGCACAGTGGAGGTGATTCTTGGGCCCACCAGTGGAGTTGACTATTGGTACGGCCATGGTAGTGAAATTAAAAAAAAACAAATTTTTATTTCATTAAAGTTTACCCATAAAAAGTTTTACAGCCTTGTTGACCACAGCACAACAGGCACATTTTTATAAAATTGCAACTATGTTCTACTGATATTAAGGAGAATATCCGAAAAACATGAAGCCCTTAAAGGGAATGTGTCATCAACAATGACTCCTTGTTTAATTCACGTTTTTATATTAAACATATTTTAGGAATTTTGGGTTGTGTTTTTTATTTTTTTATTTTTTGTATCACTTTATAAAATTTTTAATAATTCTTAGGTCTTGCAGTTTTCACTTTGGCCACTAGGCCTTGTTTGCACTTCTTTAACAGCAGACAGAGAGATGCTTTACAGCAGCTTCATGCACATAGGCGACTTAAGACTGACTCGGTCCCATTCACTTCTATAGGAGAATTTTCTAGTCAAAGCTCTGTGACCCCGGGGAAAAAGTCACTGTGCAGTGAGTGAAAGGGTGAACTGTGACTAAACTCCTATAGTGACTGGTGGATCCGTGTTATCAAATTCACATGGTGTTCCTTTCAGTTTGACCCTCTGTGCTGTTTAATTGAGCGACAAACTGAGAATCTTTTCATTAAAGAACGGGGAACCCAAGACTATTATTAGGCCCCTGGGGGGGCCAAAGGGTTGAAAAACTGCGGGGACTTAAGAATTTTAAAAAAAAATTATTGAAAGTATTTTGAAAAAAAAAAAAAATATTAACCCAACCTTCTTTAAAAATTTTGGTTGAACAATAAAAAAACGTGAGTTAAACATTAAGTCATTTTTGATGACACATTCCCTTTAACTCATACTTGCTTGATTTTACATATCCTGAATACAATAAAGTGTTTGTGTTTTGGAAACCCAGTCGGGGGCTTGGTAGGGTGTGGTTATTTTTTGGATCACCCTTTTGGCCATTGTTGTCAGAAACCTTGGGGGGGATTTGTTTTTTCCCACAGGGATGGATGTTTATGACACAGGATGGGCTTAAAGTCCCTTCTGGAAACCCTTTGCATATTTTCATACACTCAACATTTTCCAAGGGTTTTAATTCGGTGTTCAGGGGTTTTTTAGTAGGTGAAGTGTTACAAGGAAGTGTGATTGTGCTAATTGGGAATACTTGGAAGAACTTTCTCATCTCCCACCTGCAATTCACAGATTTTGGTGGTTACCAGAACATCACTTTCCACAGGAGGTAGAAAAATGATAATTATTTGTGAATCTAAAACATTATTGGAGGCAGTATTCTGTTACTGTGACTGTATGAGGCTGGGTTCACAAGTTGCATTTTTTTTTAATTTCTCAATTGCGTGCAAAAAAATTCATAGTTACTATGGTTCCAAAAAAAAGTATGTCCCTCATTTTTTAAAAAAAGAGTGTGGGGCCCGATTTTGGGGGTTTGGAATTTTAGTGCTTAGGGTTGATTTTTTGGATTTTATCAGTAGATGTGATTATTGGGGGCCATCAGTGAACTTCATTCTTGGCCCCCACCAGTGGAGTTGATTGTTGGGGCCACCAGAGGCCCTTTATTTTTGGGGTCCACCCGTGAAGTTGATTCTTGGAAACCCACCCCCGGGGAAGGGGTTTATTTTTTTGGGGCCCCCCAGTGGGGGTTGATTTCTTTTGGGTTTCCCCCGGCGGGAAATTGATTTTTGGGGCCCCAGTGGAGTTGATTCTTGGGGGCCCCCAGTGGAAATTTTTTTTTTGGGGCCCCCCAATGGTGTTTTATTTTTGGGGGCCCCCCCCAGTTTGGGGTTAATTTTTTGGGGCCCCCCCCCCCGGCAGGTAGGGAAATTGATTCTTGGGGGGCCCAAAAAGGTGGGAAATTGATTCTTGGGGCCCCGTGGAAAAGTTGATTCTTTTGGGGGCCCCCACCCGTGGGGTTGATTCTTGGGGGCCCCCCAGGGGTTGCGGGCCCTGGGTGATTTTTCCCCCCCCATTTGGGGGCCCACCAGTGGAGGGTTTATTTTTGGGGGCCCCCCAGTGGAGTTGAAATTTTTGGGGCCCAAACCCGTTGGAAATTGATTTCTTTGGGGGAAAAGTGGAGGGTTTATTCTTGAGGCCCCCAGTGGAGTTGAAATTTTTGAGGAACCTTTTTCTTACCCGGGATTGGGGTTTCTTTTTTGGGCTTTCGCCTGCTCTTGCCCCCGCCTTTTCCGCCCTTTTTTTTCCCCCAAAAAACAGCCCTAACCTTGCTTTTTTCATTTAAAACCCCCCCATGCCAAGCCCATCGAGTTTCCCATTAAAATTTTGCAAATTTCTGATTTTTTTGGGTTTTTTTCCAGTTCAAATTTTAAAGTTTCTTTTTTTTAAATTTTTTATGGGCTTTTACCGTAAGACAGTTTTCATTGACCCCAGAAAAGTTAGGGGCCGGGTGTGGGTTAAATTAAATCCCTTTTTGATATTGACAATTTGGAAAGAGCACACGGGGCGATTTTTAGAATTTCCAAAGAAAAGTAGAATCTCAGGTGATTTTGGGCCCCCGTGGAGTAGAAATTTTTTGGGCCCCCTGTGGAGTAGATTCTTGGGGGCCCCACCAGGGGGGTAAAAATTTTTTGGGGGCCCCCCAGTGGAGTAGGGTTCTTGGGGGCCCCCCAGTTGGGGTAGATTCTTAGGGCCCCCCAAGGGGGAGTAGATTTTTGGGGCCCACCAGTGGGTTTATTCTTGGGGCCCAAACCCGTGGGATTTTATTTTTGGGGGTCTACCGTAGAGTTTTTATTTTGAGGCCCAGCAGGGCCCGGTGGTTTTTTAGGGGCCCCAGTTGGGGGTTAGTTCTCAAGGGTAACCAATTTGGGGGTTGATTCACAGGGCTAAACCGTGGGTTGATTTTGGGGCCTACCAAAAGGAGTTGAGCCCTTTGGGGCCCCCCCCATTTAAGTTGGGTTCTTGGGCCACCAGTGGAGATGATTCTTGGGGGGGCCACCAGTGGAGTTTTATTTGGGGTCCACCTGTGGAAATTGGGTTCTTGGGGGGCCACCAAAGGGGGGATGGGTTGATTCTTGGGGTTCCCCCAGTGGAGTTGATTCTTGGGCCCCCCGTGGATTTTATTCTTGGGGGGCCACCCGTGGAGTTGATTCTTGGGGGCCCACCCAGTGGAGTTGATTCTTGGGGCCCACCAATTTGGTTTTTGGTTCTTATTGGTCCCCCCAGTGGAGATGATTTTGTGGTTCCCCCCAGGGGGAGATGATTCCCTTTGGGGCCCCCACCCGTGGAGGTTTTATTTTTGGGGTTTTTACCCCCGGGGTTGACCCCTTTAGGCCCAAACAGTCCAGGTGTTTCTTAAAGGGGCCACCCCCCGTGGGGTTAGGTTCTTTAAGGCTCACCAATGAAATTGATTCAAAGGGCTCCCCGTGGAGGTTTATTCTTGGGGCCCCACCAGTGGAGTTGGGTTTTGGGGGCCTACCAGTGGGTTGATTTTGGGGCCCCCACCGTGGATTGATTTTGGGGCCCAAACCCGTGGAGTTGATTCTTGGGGCCACCCCGTTTGGGGTTATTCTTGGGGCCCCACCAGGGAGGGTTTATTTTTTGGGGCCTACCAGTGGAGTTGATTCTTGGGCCCCCCCCACCACCTGGAAATTGATTCTTGGGGCCCCCTGTGGAGTTGATTCTTGGAGCCCACCCCGGGGGTTTATTTTTTGAGGCACACCCGGGGGGTTGGTAGGGGCCTAAAAACCCTCCGGGGTCGGGCCCCTTTGTGTTTTTTCTGGGTAGGGGGGGTTTTACACGGCATTTTTCAGCCTAAATTTTGAACTTTTGGTTTTTTTTTTTCAGGAAAAAAAAACCCTTTTTGTTCCCGTCCTAAATTTTTTGGGACATCCCACCAGATTCCCCCTCCCTCTCCTTGCAGTCATGTAAAGTAAAAATCCCCCAAGACCAAAATTTTCTTTTTCAGAATTTCCCTTCCCTATGACAAAAAAAAACCCCAAAAAAGTCAAACCAAAAAAAATTTCCCCCCTTAAAATGGAGGGAAATTTACCAAAAAGGAAATTTATTGTTACTTAAAAAAAAATTTACAAAAAGACCCAAAAATATTATACTTAAGGGCTTAAATAATCCTGCCAGAACCCCGACCAACGCGGGCCCCCCACTGTGCTATCAGCTTACCCCAGGGTTGAAACCTTTTACCCACGGCCCTATAGGCCATATTAGTGGTAGGGTTAACCCAGTTGTATGTAGACGTCTGCAGAATATAATTTATTTACACTGCAGGTTAAAAATTTTGTGACTCACCGGGGGAATCATTTTTTGTATCCGCGTCGTTCCTTTCCCCTTTCTTCTCCATCCCGGGTTCCCCACCTTCATGCTGATTTTCTCCCGGGGCCCCCAAAACTCGTCCCCGGGATTTTGGACAAAAAATATCCTTTGGGAAACCTCACTTTTTTTTGCAATCCTTAATTTTAGGGTATAGCAGTTTTCCCCCCAGTTAGGTATAAGGGGCACAAAGCATTTATGGGGCCCCCAAAAGGCCCGGTATTTTTAGGGGCCCAGAGGTTTGGCGGGGTTTTTAGGGGGGCCCCCAGCAGTATATAGGGGGGGAAAAGGCAGGGATTGGGGGGGGATGAGGGGAGTATTTGGGGGCCCCAAAGGAGTATATGGGGGCACTTTAGGCGGGGATATAGGGGCACTGAGGCGTTTTATGGGGGGCCCCAGGCCGGGGGTATGGGGGGCCCAGGGGAGGGAAAATGGGGGCCACAGGAGTATATGGGGGGCAAAAGGCAGTATATTTGGGGGGCCCGTCAGGCAAATTTTAGGGGCACAGGAGCTATTTGGGGGGCCCCGGCAGGGATATGGGGGCCCCAGGGAGGGGTTTTTTATGGGGGGCCCCACAGGCCCGTTATGGGGGGCACAGGCAGCATATGGGGGGCCACAGGCAGGCATTTTTAAAGGGGAAAGGCAGGGTTTTTTGGGGGCCACAGGAGGGATAGGGGCCAAAAGGGCAGTAAAATGGGGGGCAAAACAGGCAGGCATTTATAGGGGGCCCAGGCAAATAATTTGGGGGCCACAGGCGGGAAAATTTGGGGGCCGCAGGCTAGGGTTTTGGGGCCACAGGGAGGCTTATAGGGGCCAGGGCTAGTAATTTGGGGGGGCCCCAAAAATATATAGGGGCACAGGAGTATAGGGGGGGGAAAAGGCAGGGTATGGGGGCCCAAAAGGCAGGATTATAGGGGGAAGGCAGTATTTTGGGGGCCCACAGGCAGGTATATGGGGCAAAAGGCAGTATATGGGGGCCCAGGCAGGTATATAGGGGCCCCCGGCGTATATGGGGGCCCACAGTCAGGGCAAATTTTAGGGGCACAGGCAGTATATGGGGGCCACAGGAGGTAAAATAGGGGCACGGCAGTTTATGGGGGCCCCCAGGCGGCATTTTAGGGGCCCCGGCAGGGATATGGGGGCCACCCGGCGGTTTTTTGGGGCCACGGCAGGGATTAAAAGGGCCACAAGGGAGGGAAAATGGGGGCCCCCAAGGGGAGGAAATTTTAGGGGGGCACAATTTTTGGGGTTATATTTGGGGCACAGGCAGTAAAATTGGGGGACGGGGCAGGTAAACGCTTTTAAAATAAAAAAACATTTTATACTCCCCCTTAAATCCCCCGGCCGAGCGGCTCCCTCCTCTTCAGCCCGCGCTCCTCCCGGCAGCTCCTCGGGCGCACGGCCTTTTTGACGCGCTGTGCGCCCGGGACAGGCAGCGTCGCGAGACATCACATCATCGCGACCCCTTTTCCGGCTGATGGCACGGGGGCCCCGACGGGTCCTCAGGGGGCTGTGAGGACCCCGGGGGCCCCCCAGTGGGACTCCCAAGCCGGGCGGAAAAATGTTTTGCGGGGGGAGGGAGCCCCGGCTCTCGCCCCCGGAAAGCCCCCAGCTGCTGTGCGTCCAGAGGGAAGCCCCATGCAGTTGGGGTGGGGCCCTTTGGTGCTCCAAGCCCACGGCAGCCGGGGGGAGACCGGGGCACAGGGGAAATTTTTATTCGGGGCCCCAGCCCAATAAAAAAAGGGCCCAAACGACGCCCCTGAAAGGGACACCCGTAAATTAATGCGTGACTTGTTTCCCGCCTCTCTGCCTTTTCCTTGGGGAAAAACAGCCCCAACCTTGCTGTTTTTCATCAAACCCCCCATGCCCCGAAGCCCATCAAAAAAGATTCTTAAAAAAGAAAATTTTTTTTGGAAAATTTTAATTTTTTGGGTTTTTTTTTTCCCCCAATTTTTTATTTAAAGTTTCTTTATGTACATTGGCTTTACAGTATGACAGTTACATTAGACCCCAGAAGAAGTCAGGACAGTGGTGTGTTAATTCAGTCCATTATGATATTGACAATATGAAGAGCACAGGTGCGATATTAGAATTTCCAAAGAACGTAGGGGTTTTGCCCTCCAAAATGAAACGATTGTTTGATGCCAATTGTTTTTGTTTTTTGGTAAAAAGAAAGCAAATTTAATGGTTTTATGATTAGGGTTGAAAAATTTGTTTTTTTTAACTGATCTATAAAAATTTTTTCCAGGTTTTTTCAATTACCCCCAAAATACGGCGCCCCCCAAGACTACGATGGTGGGCAAACTGGTGTATGGGAATTTTTAGGGGGGTTTTTGAAGCCGTAAATTTTTCGCAGTGGAAAGCGAGACCGGTGTGGTGTGGCTTAGGCAATCCTTGGATCGAGAGGTAATACAAAAAAAATTACATTATGGAAGTTTTAATCTTAACTTTTTTTTTTTAATTTGCTTGATTTTACACCTTTGTTTTTAGCTAAATCTTTGCGAAAAGAGACAAAAGACGGGCACCACAAAGCAATAGAGGTTTATAAGCAAAGGAACATCCTTGATGGTTAGGGTGGTAGTATTTGATCTACTGTTTGAGGGACTTAGAAAATATATAAGGGTTATATTCTGGAGACAAACCAGGGATTTATTTGGGAAGGAATTTTCCCTCTTGTATGGGACAATTGGCCTGTGTCTTTTAAGGGTTTTTGCCTTCCTGTAGATCAGGGGTGTCAAACTCATTTTCACCAGGGGCCACAACGGCCTCATGGCATACCTTGAAAGGCCGACATAATTGTAGAACTTTATATGTGGAACTTCTTCTTAACTGTTAACCAAGCCATTAAAGGGGTTTTGCCAAGAAGTGAGTTCCTCACCTAACAGGCTGATACTCCCCTCTTGAGGCCTGAAAAAGGGTGCGTTGTGTTTCTGTGTTTAAAAAAACAAGTATCTCCTCTGTGATGTCATCGCTCCACCTCCCATTCACGTTCCTGATACTCCGTCTCTGTAGTTGAGTAAACATTGTTTGGCTAATCCACAGAGGATAAATGTATTGTGCACAGGAGAGAAGATACGCTCTGAGCAGGCTGCTTTCTTTCATTTGTTCACAACCTGATGCAGGAGGGGGGGGGAGCGCTGAGCAGGGAGCGTCTGCATGTTTACGGAGATAATTACATCACAACCAGTGGATTCTCTATACAAAAGACACAGGATTTTTTCTCCACAGTCCCTTCAAAGCTCATTCATGTTCCCTGCCATCAGATAAGTGCAAACAACGCAAGCGCGGCCAGATCAGCTCCTGTCAGCTCCTGGTCATGTCTAATGTAAACTGTCAGGAAACTAAGGGCATGTAAGAAAGGCTGTAGATCTCACAGGCTTCACTTTTTTTTAATGACATATATTTAGAAAAGTGATTAAATACTCATTTTGGAGGATCCCACGTCAACATTAGATCGTGGCAAACCCCCTTTAAGGAGTAGTTACATTTGTACAGTATTACTGTTATAATTAGCCCTTTGAGGACAACCAGGGAGAATATATTGTCCCCTGTAGATAATAGATATATATGACCCTGTAGGTAGATAGGTGGGTATAAAGTCCCCTGTAGATGACAGGTATATCTTACCCCCTGCCGGCCGCTATGCTAAATATGTAAGAAGGCGGAGACCAGTGGAGGAGGAGGTGCGCCTGCCACTTCACCGCTCACACAAGGCAAGCGGCAAGATGAAGTGACATGACATCTGGACATTTGCCTTCTATGTAAAAATGTGACTCGGAGCTCAGCCCAAGCTCGGCTCAGAAACAAGTGCTGTGCCGGATAACACAAGGCGGTGGGCAAGATTCGGCCCACGGGTCTTGTGTTTGACACCCGTGTCAACATTGTACGGTTATAGGTTGGAGTTGATGGGCCGGTGTCTTTTTCCAAACTTATCTGCTATGTTAGTATATGATTGAACATGGGGAAAAATGTAATATTTATAATGCAACCAAACTGTTGGTCACCTCCTTCCAGCAGGTCCTCTCTTTAGGTTCTCTGTTGACTTTTTGGTCCCGGCAGTCAGAACGTCACCTCTGGAGATCTCACCTCCTTCCAGCAGGACCTCTCTCTAGGTTCTCTGTTGACTTCCTGGTCCTAACAGTTGGAACGTCACCTATGGAGATGTCCCCTCCTTCCAGCAGGACCTCTCTTTAGGTTCTCTGTTGACTTCTTGGTCCCGGCAGTCGGAACGTCATTCCGGGAGACCCTCACCCCCTTTCCGCGGACCTCTCTTTAGGTTCTCTGTTGACTTCTTGGTCCCAGCAGTCAGAACGTCACCTCTGGAGATGTCCCCTCCTTCCAGCAGGACCTCTCTTTAGGTTCTCTGTTGACTTCTTGGCCCCCGGCATCGGAACGCACCTTCTGGAGATTCATCCTTTTCCACAGGCCCCTTTTTTGGTTCTTGTTACTTCTTGGCCCAGCTTCGACGGCATTTGGGATTTTTCCCCCCTTCCGCGGACCTTTTTTAGGTTTTTGGGTTATTCACAGGGGTTGGGGGGCGTATCTGGAATGGTTGGAGATAACTGCGGGCAGTGCCTAGGGGCCGGAGATGGATTCCTGGCAGTCACTCTGCATGGAGCTGCCCCCCCTGTTTGGGGGTAGCAGCACCCGAGATAGGGGTTCTAAATCACCGGCAAAATTCCTCCCCGGGCGGAAATAGCGGATGAGAATGATGAGCATTTAGTTGCCTGGAGCCGTAGAACGTGCTAGGTTTGGGTTACGGTGATTGTACCCAGTTTTATTTCTAAGCCTCTATAATATGTGATACATAAGAAATGATGGTTCTTTGAAGAACAGATGCAATGTTATAATTGTGTCTGAAGTCCAAGAAGCACATGGTAGTATTTGTGGTTTGGTCACATAATTATACATGTTCCCATAAATGTAAGTTGAACAGATCATACTTCTTAGACTTGGTGTACCATTGTTTCTGTGTACTTCTGGTATGATCTTTGGACCAGTATATGGAAACATTGCCCTGGGATGGTCATCATAAGTGGAGCAGGCAGTTCTACAGCTTCAGGCTGCTATTTCCTGTTCAGGCTGTGGGTGGTTCTACAGATTCAGGCTCCCACTTCCTGTTCAGGCTGTTGGTTGTTCTGCAGATTCAGGCTCCCGCTTCCTGTTCAGGCTGTGGGTGGTTCTACAGATTCAGGCTCCCGCTTCCTGTTCGGTCTGTGGGTGGTTCTACAGATTCAGGCTCAGACTTCTTGCTCAGGCTGTAGGCGGTCTTACAGTTTAGGCTCCCACTTCCTGTTCAGGCTGTGGGTAGTTCTACAGATTCAGGCTCCGACTTGCTGTTCAGGCTGTGGGTGGTTCTACAGCTTCAGGCTCACACTTCCTGCTCAGACTGTGGGTGGTTCTACAGCTTCATGCTCCCGCTTCCTGTTCAGGCTGTGGGCGGTTCTACAGCTTCATGCTCCCGCTTCCTGTTCAGGCTGTGGGCAGTTTTACAGCTGTGACTGGCATTTTAGCCCTAGCAGCTAGCCATGTTGGCTTGTGCTCCCCTGCCCTATACGTAGGACCATAGATCACTGGACTTATGTTCATGTTCGGGCTTATAAATAAAAATCCCCGCATGGAGTCTTCCTACTTTTGCCATAAAAATGATTGACATTTTTTTAATTATTCACTGAGAATAATGTGAACGCGCACAATGAAAACAATGTTCCTTTATATGATGGACAAGTCCCCATTAGCCAGAGGTTTGTATGTTCTGGGAAACTGACAGAAGTGACACTGGGCTCCATTAGGAAATCTGTAACTTTTTTCCTGTACTCGTAAGTCTGCAGAATGATTGAGAAGACTGTGACCTGAGTCCTCTAAGCTCTGTGGGGGTTCATGGCGTATGGTTTACAAGCTGTGCGAGAGTAAATGGATAGAAACCAAGGAGGGGGACTGTCTAGGAGTAAGACTTTATATGTTACCCATAGCAACCGACCAGGGCCCATAGCAACCAATCATAGCCCAATGCCACCAATCAGCCCCCATAGCAACCAATCAATCAGAGCTCATAGCAAACAATCAGAGTTCCCTTTTTCGTTTTTTCAGAGCACTGTAGGAAATGGAACAGGGGCCTTGATTGGTTTCTATGGGCAACAAAGACAATCTTACTCCTGGGCAGTTTTCATACATATCCCCCAAGGGTAGCAAGTAGTGTGCACAGAAAGCATCCGAAGATATTTGCATGACATTGATCTACGAGCCCGATGTCCAGGTACTGGTGTCCCATTGACCTCATGCTCTCAAAGGCAGCCATGTTGCACAGCAAAGCAGTAATGGAGACTGAAAAATGGAGGTTCTCTTTGGAGTCCCACCATTGTCTCAGATGCAGTGATAACTGGATATTGTCTGAAAACCACTTTGGCAACACCATGAAGAGGCCCTCACAAGGGAACATCACTCGATCCTACTCCCTGGATTATGGTATCTAGTCTTAATCCCGGGTACACTAACAACCCCGGATAGAGCCAGCATGGCGGCCTTTTCTCAAAAGTTTCCCAGGCCACATGTTTCTGGTAAAACTGTGCAGCCTCTGTTGCCTAAATGTGCTACCTTTGCTGCAGGGTTTCCAGACTCGCATCACACACATTTGAGACTGTATTGGTCGGCTAGTGCATAGTCAAAAACAGTTTGTATGGGGAAGTGGCGGGTTTCCATCTTGGATTATGCACTTTTCCCACTTGCAAAGGCTTTTTAATTAGATCAGGTTTATAGCTGGAATCTTCTAACCCTGAAGTGTGGAGGTCTGAACAACACCAAGAGATGTAACATATAGAGTAGGTTCCCACCTGAATTGGGGTCACCTTGCCGTGGTAGGTGGGCATTTACAGTTTTTAACCTCAAATTTTTTAATATATTCCAGCAGAAACACTGTTCCAAACAATTCTTCTGTCCTTTTTGACCATGTTTAGTGCCTATAAAGTACTGCTGGTATTGTATTATGTTTGCATTGTTTTTGACTGCCACCCCAGTGTGCACCCATACTTTTATTCTTCAAAATGGATGTGCTGACCAGATTTTGTTTGTAGACTGTTTGTATGGGGAAGTAGCTGGTTCCCATCTTGGTTTATGCTTCCACCCACCTGCACAGGCTTTTTAAGCAGATCAGTTTTCTAGCTGGAGCCTTTTAACCCTGAAATGTGGAGGTCTGAACAACACCAAGAGATGTAACATATAGAGTAGGTTCCCACCTGAATTGGGGTCACTTTGCCGCGGTAGGTGGGCTTTTACAGTTTTGATCAAAAATGTCCATAAAGAACCTCAAATTTTTTTCATTTATTCCATAGTAGCAGAAACGCTGTTCCAAAAATTCTTATGTCCTTTTTGACCGTTTTTAGTGCCTATAGAGTGCTGCTGATAATGTATTGTGTTTGCATGGCTATTGCATAGTGGTCACCAGCAGACAATCCTGATGATCTAGCCAAGTACACTGAGCGTGGCAGAACGTTCCTCACGACCAGCCATAACCTCACTGATGGTGACAGGGAAGAGCGGAGATTCCTGTGCTCAGGCTCGATCATCAATTCATTGAGATGTTTTGAATATTATGGGCGACATGTATGTACGGGGCTGCACCAGAAGTCCGGCGTCTTTTCCCGTTCGCTCTGTTTGTAACCAGGTCCACTCCAGTACCAGGTGCTTTTACAGAGCTTTGTAATGCGCCTGAGATGGGGGGGTGCTGGAGGTGGGAGGCACTACAGCCATCCAAAGCTACACACTTATAGTTTCAGTACGGTAAATCCATTTGCATTACTGCTGGAAAAGGTAGAGCACTTCAAAAGTGGTTTACCTGAGCCAGAAGTGTCGCTTTGTAGCTAGAAAGCGCTAACTCTATGACCCGCAGTAGAACAGGTTCATAGATTCAGGCGCCTACTACACAACTAATGAGCGCAAAAAATGGCGCTAGAGCCCCAAAGATCATACATGATGCACTTTGTATCTGTTTGCCAGTTGTAAACTTTTCTTTCCATCCTGTGACTTCCATCCTTACAAGACTTCTACCTGTTGAGGAGCGTAGAATGAGTCCTTGGGCGTGTCACCATAGTAAACATCCATAGACTCATTTGATTCCGGCACGATCCGTCTGATACAATTCATTCTCCATGATTAATGAACGCACTTCAGATGGTAATTGTGCCGGCTAAAATTGATACGCGAACAATGCAGAGTATAGGAGTCACATCGGTAATTGCTCTCCCGTTTCCGTCTTTGCCCCTCTCCCAGTGGTATTTTGCATGTAATTATGCTTTTAGCTAAAATCCAAAGCACTGGTGTCAGAAGATAAACACTATTTCTAATCGTATTATTTTGTCTTCCTTTTCATTTCAGACTAAATCAGAATTCACAGTTGAATTTTCCGTCAGTGACAGCCAGGGGGTATGTATGACTTTTTTTTTTTTTCATTTAATGGCATAAGAATCTATGAATGGTAAAACAGGACAAGATAAGGGGAGAAGGGATAGAAGTGGGGGCAATAATTTACAACATTTTGGGTATGAGTTGCCAGCAGGAGCCGTGCCAAACAGACATTTGACCAAATGAATCTGTGCACTGTGGATTTTTAGCACCAGTGGAGAGTTTCTTAGCCTTAAAGGGAAGGTGTCATCAAAAAATGAGTCATTGTTTAAGTCCTTTTGTTATTTTAAACATTTTTTAGGATTTTTTTTTTTTCATATCACTTTCAATATTTTTTAATAATTCTTAAGTCTTGCAGTTTTCACTTTGGCCACTAGGCCTTGTTTGCACTGCTTTAACAGCAGACAGTGACATGCTTTGCTGCAGCTTCATGCACATGGGAGACTTAAGACTGACTCACTCCCATTGACTTCTATAGGAGAGTTTTCTAGTCCTGCTCTGTGACCTGGGAAGAAGTCACTGTGCAGGGAGGTGAAAGGGTGAACTGTGACTATCTCCTCTTGTGACTGGTGGATTCTGTGTTATCTATTCACACTGGTGTCTCCTTTCAGTTTGATTCTCTTTGTGCTGATAATGAGCAGACAACTGAGAATCTTTCTGTACAAAACAGGAAGTGTCGGACGATTATTAGGTGTAGTGGCCAAAGTGAAAACTGCAGGACTTAAGAATAATTAAAAAATATTGAAAGTGATATAGAAAATTTTAAAAAAATATAACCAACAATTCTTAAAAAATTTGTTTAACATAAAAATGTGAGTTAAGCAATAAGTCATTTTTTATTACACATTCCCTTTACTTTGCAGAGATATAAATAAAATCAGTTTTTTTCAGTAAAAATGTGGCCAGTTTTTACCATCTGGATTATGTTAGAAAGTTATTATTAATGTTCTTAGATGTTGAATTTGAAACAAAGTCTTGAATTTTGTAAAAAGAAATGATCCCATAGACTAACGGACTTCACTTCTGGTCGATTTCCAGGTCATCAAAAACAAAGTAAATATCCAGGTTGGGGATGTCAATGACAACGCACCTACTTTCCATGGCCAGCCGTATACAGTGCGCATCGCAGAGGTAGGCGCTTAATTCATATTTACTACTAAAGGATTCATTTAATTGATGTTTACAAAAAGCAAAAAAAAAACCCATTGAGGCATAGACCATTGGAGGTCCTATGGGGGGTCCATGCTGAAAAGGTCCCAGCTTGAGGGGGTGTTACACAACATTAGGATTAAAGAGGTGTTCTCACCACGGTGTTTCACAGAGCCAAAGCCAGCTTGAGACTCACCCTATGTGGTTAGACTGTGGGCAGGTCTATAGCTTCAGATTCACCCTTCCTGGTTAGACTGTAGGTGGTTCTATAGCAGTGATTGACATATCTGCTCTGCTGTTTCTAGCTATTGTGGTTCCAGTGATAATGACTGCTGGAGATTTAGAAACTGTAATGCACAAGATTACAGAGCTCTAAGGCTTAAAGGGGTTGTCTCACTACAGAGATTGCTGCTTTTTATGTTAAAGATATTGCAAAAACAAGTCACTTTGCAATATGTGTCCATTAACAGTGTCCTACCTATTCCTAGATATCCCCTCTTATATGGCCTGCATCAGCTCCTGAGGTTGCTATAGCTACAGACCCGTGTGATCTCTCCCGATAGACCGCCAGCGCTGGTTGCTATAGCTACAGACCTGTGTGATCTCTCCTGATTGGTTGCCAGCTCTGGTCGCTATAGCTACAGACCTGGTGTCCTCAGTAGTTCATTAATACAGGCCAGTAGAGGCCAATAAAGCCAGTAAACACTGAATTCAAAAATGAAACCAAGAAAACAGGACTGAGGTAGGATGAATTGATGTAGTGAGACAACCCCTTTAATACTGGTCATTAGTTTAGGTAAACAATCTCCTGTGCTACAGATAAGACTTAGCAAGAAGTGACTCACTCAACAGTTGCTCAGAGCAATTCGATAAGAGAAAGAGCAGGGAGTAGAGTTGGTCGGTGACCAAGAGGTACTTGTGTACACTAACAGTAGAAAAAAATCTTCTTTATCTCCTGAACAAAGCAAAATCAGAAAAGCAATGTATTTGGTAATAGTCTTCATTTACCTTTCCCTACATGTTGGAAGGTAATCATTGTGGTGAGAAAACCATTTTATAGTTGTGGTAGGCCAGTGAGCATATATTTGTAAAAATTTCTCTTTTTTTTTTTACTTTTTAATTGTGCTTTCGATCTCTGCATAGGAATTACATGTATCCTGTGAATTATACAGTAAAATTTGCACCGATGTGATAATAATTTTGAAGCTGTAGCTTTACTTTAAGTTGGAATAGAAATATCTGGCAGAGGGCAGCTGCACAGATCTCATCATTGACCCAGCGTGCCAAGCGCTAATCACTCAGCTGCTTGTGCCAATTTAATTGCAGCCGTTTCTGGTTCGTTCAGCGAGGATCACAAGTGTGTTTCCTAAGCAGACTGTCACTGTGTGCGAGCTTGCTGCATGATGCTCTGCTTGTGGGACGTCTCGTTATCCTTCAGTAAATACATTTCTCACCGTGGGCTTACATGATCGGAATATCCTCCTTAGGACTCATTTAGTGAAGTGGATATATGCAGAATTCTCTTTGCTAAGTTGATTTTGCTATACTTTCCAATTAGCTTACAAGGACGGGATGGTTTGCATAGATAGAAGAAGATGCCAGGTATTGAAAAGTTTCCTTACCCTGAGAGCATTGCCCTTTCTATCACTAGACAGAAGAAGGGCAAAGTGTTCTCAGAACCTAAGAAAGATAGGACATTTTTAATGTAGTGTCTGTGCAACTCCATTACATAGCTGGATGTGCTGCTGAGGTCTCCCTTTTAAAAGCTGTGTTCACCTCTGCACTGATTACATTTTTTGCTTCGTTCTTATTTGGTCTCCCGAATACATAATAATTATTGGTTTCCTGAATACAAATTATGCAAATTTTTAAACCGTTTCCAGCAGCAAAAAGGTAGGATTTTTTTTGGTGTAGTATCGATGGAACTCCATTACACATCTAGCTCTGCTGCAGTGTTGCTCCTTTTAAAGGGTATGTCTACCTGTGACCTAATTTATTTATTTTTTATTGTTCTTTGATTTCTTTAATACAAATTATGCAATTTCTAAACTGTTTTCAGCAGCAAAAAGGATGTTTTATGATGTAGTGTCTATGGAACGCCTTTACACAGCTGGCTGTGCTGCTGCTTCTTCTGACATCCAGAGGCTCACTTCTGGCTACTGTCATGGCTGATGTTATCTCTCTCTGCTTTCCCTCTGTCATGTGTAAGAGATGCCTGCGAAGAGAAGAGGAGGTTATATGTAGCAGAGTATTTGAAATACCAGAGGGCAAGAAAGGAAGTTGTTTAAAGCACAGTTTTAGAGATACCAGCGGGGAGGAAAGGAAGTCGTATAAAGCAGAGTATTAGAAATACCAGTAAGGAGGAAAGGTTGTATAAAGCAGAGTACTAGAGATACCCGCAAGAAGGAAAGGGGGTTGTATACAGCAGAGTATTAGAGATACAAGCAGGGAGAATAGGAGGTTGTATACAGCAGAGTATTAGAGATACCAGCAAGGAGGAAAGGAGGTTGTATGGTTGTATGAAGCAGAGTATTAGAGATACAAGCAGGGAGGAAAGAAGGTTATATAAAACAGAATATTAGAAATGCTATGAAGGCAGAAAGGAGGTTGTATGCAGCAGAGTATTAGAGATACAAGCAGGGAGAATAGGAGGTTGTTTAAAGCAGAGTATTAGAGATACCAACAGGGAGGAAAAGAGGTTGCATATGGCAGACTAAATTAGTGCCAAAATAAGAGCTTTTTCTGCCTGGAGTGGAAAATGTTCTTTCCCTAATTTTGCCAATTGTGAGTTAGAGCTGCAGTGCTACAGTAAAAAAATAATCACTTTGCCATATGCGTCCATTCCAGCACAGCTGCTGTCTGGAGTCTCCCCTGTTTCTTGTTTACTTCTGGCTGTACAGTCCGCTCGTCATCGTAACTGATTGGGTCAATGAGATTACTGTAATTTCAAATGTATAGAATGTATATTGCTCTTCTTTATGCTCCACTACTTATATGTATGTGTGTGTGTTTATATATATATATATTATATATATATATATATATATGTGTATATATATATATATGATATATATAATATATATATATAAAAAATATATTTTTGTCCTTGATGATGTATGAGGAATTAATTTCTTTTTTAAAAGCATTGACCATGTCAGATAAATAAATGGATATTTGTAATGTTTTTTTGTTATTTCTATTAACGATGAATAGAAAAATGGTTATTATATTTTTGAAAACTTTATTTTCCTTCTTTTGCCTTAAATTTTCATTTTTCTAGAGGGCTTGAACATGCATTGGCTCGTACAATACACTGCAATACTTCTGTATCGCAGTATATTGTCACATTATATCTCTCCTATTATAGCCTGCCTCTGGGAGCAGTAACTTGGCAGCTGGGGGCTTTAATTAAGCCATCAGCTTCCATGACAACCAAACAGCACCCCACAATTGCATCATGACAGGAAAATGATTGGGTGATGGAGGGGTTACTTTCTGTCTAACACCTTAGAGAATGCTTTCACACTAACTATAGCATTTAATTGGTTAAACAGCTTGAATCCTCCTCAATTCTCTGATTTGGGCTGCAGATAGTGTTACCTGTAATTTACAGTTGGTGCCCGGAGGGTATGCCATGGACTTAGCCCCTATGCCTGCTTCATACACCATTACAGACGTCCTAGTGTGTGTATGTATGTGTTACGTTTTCTAACCGAGGAGGCTAGAAACGTCCGGGTATGCGGATCCTCTGGGCCCACCGCTGGCGCAGATGTTAACACTCGCTGTGGGTAGCCGAAGTGCAGGACAGTATAGCCGGTGCTGGAATGGACACAGGGCACCCCAGGTGTAGCCGTTAAATGGATGGCACAGTCCCAGGATGGTAGCAGACTTGGTACTACGTGAGGTATCAGCAGGTATTTGGCAGACGGGTGCAGCGGCAGGTGTACAGCAGGTAACTGGTAAACAGGAAAAGGTAAACGTACAGGGTACAGCAGCACTGCAGCAGCCAAGGGGTCAAGCGCTCTCTATGAGCAAACACAACAACAAACTGACCCAGAGCAAAGGGAGAAAGTTCCTTATGAAGCAAGGGGTCAGATGTCACTGGGCAGGAAACAGGAACACTGTCTCTTTAAATGCAGTGCAGTGCCGCACGCATGCCCCTAGAGGGAGCACTTGTGTGCACAGGATGCCAGGGAAGCCAGAGAGGACCAATGGCAGCCTCAAATCTGCCAGCAGCAACAGCAGCAGGACAGACAGGAGCAAGGACAGGTGAGTGACAAGAGCCAGGGACACTAGAGGATGCCGCTGCAGCGATCGGGTCACGGGAGACACAGGCACGCCGAAGGTCCATAGCAGGGACTGCGGCGTGAACCGTGACAGTATGTGTATGTATGCATGTAGGTGTGTGTTTATGTATGTATGTGTATGTTTGTGTATGTATGTGTGTATGTATGTGTGTATGTTTGCGTATGTAAGTGTATATATGTAAGTGTATGTGTATGTATATATATATATATATATGTATGTGTGTGTATGTAAGTGTATGTGTATGTATATATATATATATATGTGTATGTATATGTGTGTGTGTATATGTATATATATATGTGTATGTATATGTGTGTGTGTATATGTATATATATATGTGTATGTATATGTGTGTGTGTATATGTAAATATATATGTGTATGTATATGTGTGTGTATATGTATATATATGTATATATATATATGTGTGTGTGTATACATGTGTGTATGCATATATATGTGTGTATATATGTAAGTATAGTGTATGTATATGTGTGTGGTGTATATATAATATTATATAATATATCTAATATACTATCTATTATATCTATATATATATATATATATATATATATATATATATATATATAGATAGATAGATATATCTATTTATGATGAATACCGTGCTGTTGTATATTTCAGTCAGACGTGACTGTTCCGGCCAGGAAAGAGTTAACACTAGAATCCGAGTCATTAGAAAGAAGGCAGTGAGGAAGAATTGTGAAGGTTGCTTCCTTTACGAGCCTGTGCATCTGTGTCAGCCGGTGAAATCAAGTTGTCTTTAGTAATTGAGCAGTAGAAAAGAAATGACTCTTTAATATGCTGTCGGTGGCGTCGTCTAACCACGAGCCTTTGATCTACTCTTTTCTTTCTCAGAATATGGACAAGGGGGATGTGGTTATTAATTTCATAATTTGCTTCTTTAAATTTTTTTGAACTCTTTTCAGGGTGTTAAAAAAAAAAAAAAAAAAAAAGTACAAAGTATCCCTTTTCTGAAAGTTGTTTTTTCTTTTTTGGGTTGTTTGGGGACTTTTTCGTTTAAAAACTTTAAATGTGTTCCTGAGTAATTTTTTTAAAAAATTTTTTAAAAAAATCTCGCCTTCCCCTTTTCCCCTCCCACTCAGGGCCCAATTTTTTTCCCTTTGGGGGTACCAAGCCAGTTTCTGGTGGGGCCCACATTCATAAGGGCCCCATTAGTAAAACGTCTGCCCCCGGGAATCCAGGACATAAGCCCTAGATCCCGGGGTCAATGCTGATTATTTAACAGTTTGTGTTCTAAAGGAGGGGGAACCCCTTTTGAAAGTTTAGTTGATGGGGGGACCAAACGGGGGCACGCACTGCCAATTTTTGGGGGCCAAGGCTATAGGGTTTGGGCCCCTGGGGGTGATGTCATGTTTTTGGGAAAAAAGGTCAACTGAAATTGTTTTGATTTGGGGCCCCAAAAATTTTAAATTTTTAAAAAAATTTATTATTACCTTTTTTAAATTTTAGACCCAACCCCACCCTTTGGTTTTCCGGGGGCGCTGATCTTTGGGGTTTTTCATACACAACATAGGTCAAACAAAGGGAAAAATTTAAATAATTTAACAACTTACAAGGGAGGAGGGGGCCCCTGCCCCCGGGGCTTAAAACTCAAAAAAGGGGAAAGGTAAGAGACAAATTAAGGGCAGACATTTTTTTGGGAGGTGAAGTGACAGCGGGTTTTATTCGGGGTCGTTTTTTATCCGGGAAAAAAATGGGTTTTTTTCCAGGTTGCTTTTTGAGACAAGAAAAAAGGGTGGAGGAGAGTCTGATTTGTTGGGGCAGGATTTTTCCAGAGTGGGGGGGGGAAGCACGGGAGAATTTTTAGACGGTTGTGTGAGGGAGCTGACAAGAAGAGCCCTGATGTTTTTGGGGCAGTATTCCCCAGAGTGGGGGGAAGCACAGGAAAAGTCTTGGAGACGGTTTGGGTTTTAGGACTGATAAGGGGAACCCAAGAAAAAGGGGGTCCCTGTGAGGAGGGGAGATTTGCGTGGGGGGAAAATTTTTGGGAGTTTAAAAGCAGAGATGTAGGGGGGGAAGGGGTTTAATGGAGAGACTTGTGGGAAGGTTACTAACTTGAACTGGTTTCGCTGGGAAAAATGGGGGCCCTTTAAAAGGGGAAATTTGGAAAGGGGGGAGAGGCGATGAGGAAAGGGTGAATCGGGAAAGGGGCGGCAGAGTTAAGATGGATTGGGGGGGGAAAGTGAGGGTGCTAACTGGGAGGCCACAGAGAAGGGTTTTTGGGAAAAATAGCCCTAGTCGTGAGTTTAGGAGGGGAAAGGCCCAAATTTTTTTGTGCATAATGCTGTTAAGTTGGCCCTGTCTAAAATTTTTTATGGGTAAATTTGTCCTAACTAATGTTTTAAAATTTAAAATTTTAATATTCAAACAGTAACCTGAAAAGGGCTTAAGGGACAAAAAAGGGACACCCCCACTAGTTTATAGCAACCAGCCTATTATCAAAGGTAAAATTTAAAAATATCTGCTTTGAGGGTTTTATTGAAACCCTTAGGCAAAAGGGAAGGTACAAAAAAAACCCTCCGGGTTCCTTCCTGGTTATCCATTGGGAAAGGTGCGCTTTTACCTAAAGCCAAATGAAATACAAAAGGCCCACCTTCTTTCAAACCGGGAAAGTTTGGGAAAAGGTTATTGTACCCCAATACAGGACAAGCTTCCGTAATGGTCATCCTCTGGGGACCATCTTATCTCGGGTTTGGCTAAATACAGGGACCCAATAAATAAAAAAAGGAAAATTAAAATTTCTTTGTATTTTTGGGAACCCAAGCTGAAGCCCAAAGAAAAAAAGGTTTCAAGAGGCTTTTAGTTGTTGCTCTATAACTTGGCATTACAGTTGTGGAATTACTCCTAAACATGGAGGCACAATTAATCTTTACTATAAACTCCATCTCCATAGATCTCTCCTTGCCTTTCTAGAAGTAGCCCCTCACATCTACTTCCTCTCTTGGTAGGAACCTTCAGGGTATTAACTCTCTCCCCCTGCATCTCATACTGAAGACCTCCGCACCAAACCCTTTTCAGCTAACTAAATTTCTTTAATTAGGCAAATTTCCTTTCCCCCCACGGGGATCAGGGTACCCTCCTAATGTTTAAACCAAAGGGCACCTCACGGGTTTCCTATCCCTAATCTGAGTCTCATCAATACCTTAGATCTCAGGTTTAAAACCCCTAAAGGGTCCGGGGCCCCCGGATCGGGCCCCCACCACACTTATGTGGCTCCCGAGAGCTTAACACATTGATGTCAACTCCCAGGGGGTGGCACAGTTTCCGCAGCCCCTACCAAAGAAACTTCCCCACTTTTTCACTGGCCTTTGGGGGACAACAACAAGGGCTGTTGGGGGGTCACGAGAAAAGGGGATTTAAACCCCCCCGGGGGCCCTTGAGATGGAAATTTCCCTTATAACTTAAAGGGGGGGGGGGTTTTATCCGTTTCATTAAATGGTTTTCAAAAATAAGGGGACATGAAACAAGCAATTTTGAAATTGGATGTCATTGGGCAAACCCGCCCTTGTTCTCACAGGGGCCCCCCTTACTTGTGTTTTTTTTTACACTGATATCCAGTGGGGTCAATCCCCCCCTCTTAAATTCCTAGCTAGAGTCATTTACATTCTGTAAGCCCGGGGTCGATTCACGGGGGTGCCCTCTGCTCAGGGGTTTTTGGGATTAGGGGCCGTAGATTTTCTGTTCCACATAGCAAAACAGACTGCACAAATTGAAAATGAGAAAACATGACATTTTTTTTCCCTGTGCCTAACCCCTGCAACACGCAGATTTTTCCTTTCTTAGAAGCTTAAATACATCTCCGCTGTAGAGGAATCAGTGCTCAATTAGATTGAATGCACCCTGTGGTATGTTTTTTGCTTTTATAAAAAAGACTGTGGGAGGAACAGTGAAGGGGGGGACTCGGGGGGGAAAAAGGTGGGGGGGGAGTCTCA
The DNA here is from genome assembly GCA_025379985.1 of Phyllomedusa bahiana. Lineage (NCBI taxonomy): Eukaryota > Metazoa > Chordata > Amphibia > Anura > Hylidae > Phyllomedusa > Phyllomedusa bahiana. The sequence goes on along the minus strand of JAODAL010015407.1, from coordinate 29,136 downwards.
GGCCCAGTAAAAAGGGGGGATGATGTATCCAGCTGGAGGGGAAAAACCCCCTGCATTCACAGAGCGGGGAACAAAGGGGAGCAGTTGAATCAGCTGAAGTAAGGAAGCGTCTCCTCTTTAAGGAAGATAAAATCCATTCCCTGAGCCTTAAAAGGGTTATCTAAATACAAAGAAAGCTTTCAAAATGTGGGGAACACAAAATAAAGACTTTTTTCCAAAATAATTGCTTTTTTTTCAGCTTTTTTTTGTTAAGGAATACAAGTGAATAATCCCCTCCCTGGCTATTTCGTTCCCTCATGACCCCTGTAAACATCTCCCCCCCTCTGCTTTTTTTGTTCTATTGAGTGAGTAGTGACATCACACAGGCCAGCAGCTCTTCTGGGGGGCAAAAAAGGCGTTTTTTCTAAAGAAACAGCACAATTAGGGCTTTTTTTTGGGAAACCCAGTAAAAAAAAACTCCTGCAGCAGTTCTGGAAGCTTCGACTAACGTAAAAAATTTTGAGAATGAAAACACAATTTTGAATACACCATGACTGTATTAATTACAGTACCCTGACCAGGAAGTGACAGAGTATTTCATTCATGATCCAGAAACTCTGTAGGGAACACCCCTTAATGATATGCGGGGGTCTTTAAACTGATCCCATGTTTTGGGGGCAGCCTTTTCCGGGCCTCTGTTGTACTGGCCCTTTTTTAGGGGGAGGTCGTTTGCCTCTACACTTTTTTTTTGATTTGTTTTTACCTTTTTTGGATTGTAAATTGCTGTCTACCTGATCACTTTGGTAACACATTGCTTGATAATGGCTCTTCAGAAAGCTGAAATGTCGCCTTACATTGGATAACAAACCACCTCGCTTTTCACTTGGACTTTTGGAGTTCTGTGAGCTCACTGACCGATACTATACATATACTGTAGTAGTGTCCTGCTGTCTTAGAGGTAACCAGCAACAATGACCATAATCTGTGATGGTAGCAGTACATAATGCTGGAGTAGTCCTCTATAGCAGGGACATGTCTATTGTATGTCACTCTGTCATAGGAGACACTAAATGGTGTTGCACTAGACCACAGGTGTCAAACTGCAGCTCTCCAGCTGTTGGGAAACTACAACTCCCCTCAGCCCTTTAAAAATTTTAAAATGCATATGGAGCGTAGTTTCCAACAGCTGAGGGGGCCCCGTTTGACCCCCTGCACTAGACAAAGTCTAACAGGAGAGACCTCATTAAGGCTCCTCCTATGCATTTCATGTTAATCGCTGTCAGCCGAGCTGTCATTTCTTTGGCTAGAGTTTTATGGCTTCTCCATTTGTTTGAATGTTTTGCTGCTCTTTGCACCGTTGCTGTAGTTGATTATTTCAGTGCCGGCACGGGTTCAGCTAGCCCTCATACTTTTCATTGTTTACCCTTTAGCAACCTACCCCTTGGGATTCTTCAGTGTAATATTCAGCCTTAGTTTATACAATAACACATAGATTTCTTTGATTTTAAACAGTGACTAAAGGGTGTTGTTAGAAAAATGCTCTTGTAAATTTCTTTCATTTAAAGTACCACACCAAATTGTTTTCCCATTAGTTCATTAGAAATTTAAACTTTTGCACCTTAGTCCAGAATTTTTCATAACTCGCAATACAGGGTTTCCACGATGCAAAAGTTTTGTTAGGTCACATGACCTGCTTTCTGATTGGCTGATGGGCACTGTGCTTCTGATGCTGAAGGAAACTCTTCCCTTTTCTGTTTTCCCTTTGAAACTGATTTTGAATTTCCCCCTTTGGGAATCCAAAGAAAAAATTCATTGGGGTACACCCTTTCTGTGTGTTTCAGAAATTTCAAAGTCCGGGGGAAAATTTACCCGGGGGGGACAGTGAAAAAAATCCTTATTTGCTGGGGGCATAGACCCATTTTGCAGATGAGAAATCCTGTATTCTGCGCAGCCCCTTTACACAGGGCAGCGTGAGAAATCCTGTTTTTCAGCGCGGGACAGAACCGGGGCAGCAGTGAAAAATCCTGTATTCACTGCAGGCCATGCCCCCGTGGCAGCAGTGAGGAATCCTTTTTCAGCGGCAGGTCACATGACCCATGGCAGCAGTGAGGAACCTTTTTCGCTGGGGGTTCACGACCCGGGGCAGCTTGAAAAATCCCTGTATTTTCAGGCCCCAATGACCCAGTGGCAGCAGTGAGGAATCCTGTATTCAGTGCATACAGGGACCCAGGGCAGCAGTGAAAAATCCTTATTCATGGGCGGTCAATGACCCAGGGGCACAGGGGGAGAATCCTGTATCAGCGGCAGGTCCATCCCCCGTGGCAGAAGTGGAAACCCTGTTTCAGGGGGGCGGGGTCACAGCCCCCAGTGGCGATGAGAAATTCTGTGTTCAGCTGCAGGTCAATGCCCCAGTGGCAGCAGTGGGGAATTGTATTCAGCTGCAGGTCACATCCCAAAAAGGGCAGCAGTGAGAAACCCTTTTTCTGTGCGGTCACATGACCCAGTGGCAGCTAAAAAACCTGTATTCGCTACATCACAGAACCCAGTGGCAGCAGGGGAAAAAATCCTGTTTCATGCAGGTACATGCCCATGGCGGCAGTGAAAAACCTGTTTTCTGCTACGGGTCACATAACCCGGGGGCAGCAGTGAGGAATCCTGTATTCACTGCAGGTCACAGACCCCAGTGGCACATGAGAAATCCTGTATTCAGCGCAGGTCACATCCCCCAGGGGCAGAAATGGGGAAACCCTGTATTCAGCTGAGGTCACATGCCCCAGGCGCAGTGAGAAATCCTGTATTCAGCGCGGGGTCACATACCCGTGGCATCAGGGAGAGATCCTGTTTTTCAGACAGGTCAAAAAACCCAGTGGCAGCAGTGAGAAACCGTATTCGTGCGGTCACATCCCCCAGTGGCAGCAGTGAGAATCCTGATTCAGCTGCAGGTCACAAAACCCCGGGGCAGCATGGGGAATCTGTTTTCGTGCAGGTCACTGACCCGGGGCGCAGGGGAAAAATCCTGTATTCACTGAGGTCACAAAACCCCATGGGGCAGGAGGAACCCATATCAGCTGCAGGTCACAGGCCCCAGGGCGCAGTGAGAAACCCTGAATTTCAGCTGCAGGTCACATGCCCCAGGCAGCGTAAAAACCCCGATTCAGCTGCAGGTCACATGCCCCATGGCAGCAGGGGAAAACCCCCTTTTCACTGCAGGTCACATGCCCCGGGGGGACGTGAAAATCCTGTATTCGTCAGGTCCAGAACCCAGGGGGCACATTGAGGAATCCTGTATTCAGCTAGGTACAGAACCCAGTGGCGCAGTGAGAAATCCTTTTTCACGCGTCACATGACCCAGGGGCACAGTGAGAAATCCTGTATTCGCTGCGGGTCAAATGACCCAGGGCGCAGTGAGGAATCCTTTAGAAAGTGCATTTTCACAGACCCAGGGCAGCATGGGGAAATCCTGTTTCAGTGCAGGTGAGAAAAATTTACGGGCACTTTTGTGCACTAAAGAAAAAAAAGGAGAGTGGTCCTTTATCTATATTACATCCACATATTAGTCAATGCTAACAAGTAATGCAATGTCAAGAAATTTCTTGACTTAAGATTTAGGTGCAAACCAAAATATTTCAAGATGTTACAGAAACTGTGATATCCATGCAAAATGCATCGGAAAGTGTGAGCCTCCTAATAAATTTCACAATTTTCCGGGTAACCCCCGCCTCCAATTCATTGGTATAAACTACACCAACGTTAATACAAGTAGGGCAATGTCTTTCCCTGCACTGATGATGGTTTAAGGTTAGAAAGCAAGTGGGGTTCTATCAATTGTTCAACAGATAAAATCACATAAAGAAGAAAAGAAAATTCCACAGCAATGATATTTAAACTCTCATTAATCTGCAGGTGCCCCCTCCCCTGTTTTCAAAACACTTAGTGTTGAAAAAGGGACTTGGCGCATGTAAAGGGATTATTAACAAGTTGCTTAAAATTTCAATTTTTTTTTTAATATATATTTTTTTTTATTATATTTATTCACACTCCTTTTTATGTTCATTTATTCCTTCTTTTTTCCATCATATTTATTCACACTCATTTTTATTTATTTTTTCACATTTTTATTTTTCCCTTTTTTTCTCTCTCTCTATATCTATTCACACACTAATTTTCACATTAATTTTTTTTTCTTTTTTTTCATTACATTTATTCACACATTCATTTTCATGTTATTTTTTCCTTCTTTCTGGATTTTTTTTCTTACTTTTTTTTTTTTTTTTACATTTGTTCACCCACTTATTTTCATGTCTTTTTTTCCCCCTATATCTATTCACATATTCATTTTCATGTCTTTTTTTTCTTCCTTTACATTTATTCATACACTCATTTCCATGTCATTTTTTCCTTTTTGTTTTTTTTTCATTACATTTATTCACATTCATTTCCATGTCTTTTTTTTTCTCCCTACATCTATTCATACTCCTTTTTATGTTAATTTTTACCTTCCCTCTTTTTTTCCATTACATTTATTCATACACTCATTTCCATGTCTCTTTTTTTTTTGCAAGGAGACTTTGTCAAACATGTTTTGTCTGTGTCTTTAAATATGTTAAAAAAAACGTATGTTATTTGCATCATGTCACATGATATGTGTTCTGACACGTCATTGTTTTTGATTTCCCCTTAAATATGTTTATTGAGTGTTTTGTTTTTTAAGTCATGATTTAAGGGTGTTTTATCCGAAACGTGTTGACTCTGTCTTTCGTGTCTGGGGTTTTAAAGGTTTAATACCATAAAGAAGATTATTTTATTTATAAACGGTGCTGGATCTTTTCCGCCATCCATGCGGACTTCTTGTCTTCTATTGTTTTTTAAGGGGGAGGCTCGATTATTTGTACAGTTAAGTATTTTCCACTGAAAAGGTGACAACCTCCCATAATAAAACTGACAGTTCTTCTCCAAATTTACATTTTAATGCACAGAATCTGCAGGCGTAACAGTGAATATTTTATGCAGTGGCAGAGGTTGTGTTCTCCTGGGTGGTAACACTGATGGCTCGTTAAATTCCTTTAAGGTTCTGGGGGATCTGTTTCTTCCAGGCTCAATTTTTCTGAATGTAATTAAAATTAAGATATTGTTTTAATGGCCGTGGGGCTTTTGGTAGTCTTGGCTACAGAGTCTGTGTCATTGGGGGATCATAGGGTTGTATTGCTATGTGTCTGGACCATGAATACAATGGGCACAAGTGAGATCTCTTAACTCACTACAGTCAAAGGGTTTACCAAGAAGTGAGTTCCTCACCTAACAGGCTGATACTCCCCTCTTGAGCCCTGAAAAAAGAGGCGATTTGTTTCTGTGTTTAAAAAAACAAGTACCTCCTCTGTGATGTCATCGCTCCACCTCCCATGCACGCTCCTGATATTCAGTCTCTGTAGTTGAGCAAACATGTTTGACTAAACCACAGGGGATAACTGCATTGTGCACAAGCTATATGGGTTTTATTTTCTCCCTCTTATCTGCTCAGGAGTAAAGATAAGCTCAGAGCAGGCAGTGTTCTCTGACTACAGACAGGGTGGGGAGGAGGGCTGAGCAGGAAGCATCTGCATGTTTACTCAGATAATTACATTACAACCAGCGGATTCTCTATACAGCAGACACAGGCTCTGACACAGAAACAAAGCTAGTGCAGATGCCCAGTAATAGAAAGAAAAGCGTTGTCCAGCTGAAGATTAATGTGCGTAAAATCCACTTTTATTTGGAGAAGTTTAAAAGGTACATCCAAGAGATAAAACCATCTAACGCGTTTCAGGCCATGACATGTACTGGCCCTTAGTCGTAGCATGTTATGGCCTGAAACGCGTTAGATGTTTTTATCTCTTGGATGTACCTTTTAAACTTCTCCGAATAAAAGTGGATTTTACGCACATTATCCTTCAGCTGGACAACGCTTTTCTTTCTATGTTGAATTCCTGCATTGCCTGCAGAGTCCGTGCTGGTTGATGCCATATGGTGAGCTGGATACCTTTTCAATATATCAGATGCCAAGTAACACTGCTTTTTTCTCCCCCTCCCTTCAAAGCTTTTTCCTGTGTCCTGCCATCAGATAAGAAGTGCAAACAAGCGCGGCCATTAGTTTGCTAGATCAGTCCGGTCTAGTAAGTATACAGTCAGCAAACAACGCAAGCGCGGCCATTAGTTTGCTAGATCAGCTCCTGGTCATAGCTAATGTATACAGTCAGCAAACTAAGTGCATCTAAGTCAGGCTGTAGCTCTCAGAGGTTTCACTTTTTTAATCAGATATATATAGAAAAGTGATTACCCATTTTGTAGGATCCACGACCCATGTTCCTCTTTGCTGTCCATCTACTAGGTTATCTAATAATGAGTCCATCTAGTTTTTTAGGTAATACACACTTAATATAGTTAATGCATGTGATTGCTCTGAGGAGTGTGTTGTAGTCTTGGAGAATCTCGATTTTGCATTTGCCTGGTTTTCTGCTGTGCTTCAAAGACCCTAAACTCTAAAAGGTTTTTCGGTCATTAGAAACGTTTACTGTGTCAGGATAAGTTGTAGCTTATGGATATCTTTAGGGTTAGTTTCAGGGACAAAGAAGGTTCAAAGGGATTTAGGTGTCAGGGAGAGGTTTAGGATAATATTTTAGAAGGTTAGCTCTTTTGTAAGTTATTTATTGTTGTCTTGTTTCTGCATTGAACTCACTTGTGATGTTGCCACCAACCATGTTCCTTCTTGCTGTCCATCTACTTGGTTATCTAATGATGAGTCCATCTAGTATTTTAGTTAAAACATTCTTTGTACAGTTTATGCATGTGACTGCTGGTATACCCCCCTATTTAATTCTGTTGGTAGTATGGAGTCCACCAGTGTCATAATGTTTAGAACAGTAGTCGCACACTCTGGTTTTTGGCTGTTGCATGACTTAGGTTTCCCTTATATTAATCTGAGCTTGAGCTGACACAATAAATGTTAAGTTTATTTTTACAAATTTATATTTTCATGTTCCCAATCTCCCACTGAAGGTAGCCTCAAGAAGACAGAATGTCAGCATTTAGATTTTTGTATATCTTTTCAGGGTTTCAGGGGTGCCCTAATCTCTCCCAGGTGGCCCTGCCTAAAGCAGAGCAATTGCGCTGAAATGGGTGACCTTGCACTGGAACTGATCCCGAACAAACCCTTGTCTTAAACTGGGTGCAGATAGACAACGCACAAAAGACAAACAGGACACAGACAAAACAGAAAAGAAACAGGCGGACAAGGTCAGTTGAGCTAAGGTCAAGTCAGGAGAGAACGCAGTACAAAATGACTAAACAGGATAGTAATCGAAATACAAACTGAAGTCCAGAGTCAGAGAAACATCTACTATGTAGCAAAATGCACAGAGACTAAAGCCAGGACACAGAAGCAATCACAGGTACAGCAATAACACCTAAAGGGGTATAAATACAATGCCCCAGCCAGGGACTGGATTCAGGAACTTAACCACTATGGCTCCATTCCAAACACAGGCTGAGGCTCAAACAGTTATCTCTTAAAGGGGCAGACACATATTGCGGACACATGGGTTTATCTGGGTTACTAAATTATATTTTCCACGCAAGAACACGGCAATGAAATAAGTGAAATGTATTATAACTTCAATACAAAATCTTTCTTATTTTCAATCAATTGCAAGTTGTTTGTCTTCCAACACCTCATAAATTGTATTAATTTAATAGAAGAAAGTTGGACACTAAGGGCCGGATGTATGAAAACTGTCTAGGTCTAAAATTCACTTTGTTGCCCATAGCAACCAATTAAAGCGCCCCTCTCATTTCATGTAGTGCTCTGCGAAAATGAGAGGGGCGCTCTGATAGGTTGCTTAAAGCAACAAAGTGAATTTTAGACCTTGACAGTTTTGATATATGTGGCCTTAAATATCACTGGAGCTATGCCTAAAATATAACATAGAGCCACTTGAGAAAGCTAGGCAGCGAAACGTACGTCGAGGCGGTTTGTGGCAGGTCGCATGTCTCTTATTCCTGGGCAATATAACTTCACATTTGTAATTATATTTTTACAATTTGATATTATTTTTTGCAGTACATCTGGTCACTTGATATATTACTATTCTAATTTATACCATGATGCATTGTGGTTAATTTATTTTGTTTCTTGTCCCAGTGTTTTAAGTGACATACTGACCTGCTTTTTTGTACTATGTACGATTTTTAACTGTTTTTTTTTTTTGCTGTGATTGTGTCAGTTTTGTGAAGCGTATTTGTTCTAATAAAGTTTATTATGGATATTTGACAATTGTATATAGTATTTTTGAGTCATCATTTTGTTTTGGTTTATATTTGGTCTATTTATGGTGACAGTTGTTTATTTGACCTGCTTTTGAATTGGTATTAAAATATCATGCTGGTGCTTCTACCCTGTGTTTCGAATTGACATCAGGAGCTATTGCAGGGAAGGATGGTGAAGCATCACTTCCAAGGCTCCCAGCTTGCCCCTGAGATGGAGCTCCAAATGAACTTTTGGGTTGCACCATCAGGCTATGTTTCTGACTTGGCTAGATTAGAAAATAGCATTTTTTTTCTTATTAAATAAGTGCCCCTCTTACTTTAATGTGCAATTAATGCGCTGAATGCCTATTATTTTTAACTTGACACCTGACAAGGAGACACAATGTTCTCCAGCCGTTTTATCACTCAACCTGATTCCTGTCACTTGTCAGCTGCATCTAATGGTGACATTGTAACATTTTCCATTGCTTTGCAGGTTTTAATGAATCACCTCTCTGCGGTGCTCCATAGTTGATGTAAAACCATTGCCCCTCCCTCCATTTTTCTATAATTTTCAACAATGAATAAGCCTTTAGATTTAGGGATTTATAATCATTTGTGTTCTGCCGGCAACCTATAATTACTGCGTGCGAAGGGGGAAGTAGTAAAAGTTTCTGGTCCTCCTCACCAAAGTATGTTCTTACCTGCAGCACATAATGAGTTTAAGTGGTTGCCTGGTGTCCATTTATTAAAATCCATCATTTATTTGGACCAGATAATGTTTCCGAGTGATTTTACTTATGCTGTAATCACCAGGTCTAATTTCCTTGAAATAGACAAGCTTGAAACTAACCCCCACAGTCAGGCCATGTATTCATAATAAATTGTCCAATTTGTGCGCTTTTCATTTCCTTTGACAATTTAAGATGTTTTCATTATGGGGCGGCTTTATCCACTCTAGATTCCACTAGAACAAGTGAAATGAAAACACGGTGCAAATTAATTCTTTAATATGAAGGCCGAGTAGCCATTTAAATGTCGTCTTAAAAGTGTTTCACTTTATGGAGTAGCGCTATTGCAGATCTGCAGAGTGGAAAGTATGGAGGGGGGGCACTTAGAGCCGCTCTATAAATAACAACAACAACGCTTTCCTGGTTAGTGTGTTCAACGGGAACTGAAAGGAGAACAGCTCTGGAGGAAATTGTTACTATGTAAATTGGCTCCAGATTTACACTTCAATTTGTGCTAAACACTGATGTCTATATTTTGCATAGAGACTAAAGTCAGGACACAGAAGCAATCACAGGCACAGAAGTAACCCAAAAATGGGTATAAATACCCCGCCCCAGCCAGGGACTGGATTCAGGAACTTAATCCCTAAGACTCTGTTTCAAACCCAGGCTGAGGCACAGACAGTCTTGCAACTAGTGTTGTGCTTCAGGGATTGGGTCAACATCCTATTCGACCCACATTCAAGCACTTTCATCTGGGTTGACCCAAATTGATTTTTGTTGATACTCGTAACTCTAACAGTAACCCTAAACTAGGGTTAGGCCTGGTTCACATCTGCGTTGAAGGTTCCTTTAGCATGCAGTGCTATTTTTCCATTAAAATGATGGAAGCTTGATGGACACCATTCTACTCATTGGGGTCCATTGGGCGCCATGTCTGTGTGTGTTATAAAATGAATCAGAACGGAACCTCCAACATGGATATCAACCAGGCTTTATAGTTACTATTAGATTTTATTGGGTTTTAATGTCTTAAATTTCAGTTTACCTAGCACCTCCAGCCTCATGGCACTTTGGCTCTAATATTGTTTTCATCTGAGGTTACTTTCAGTCCAATGTCATACTAGAGTTATCTATGTGATCTTGGACCAGAAGTGATGTGTTGGAATCTCCGACACAGATATAAACCAAGATTTATAGTTACCATTAGAGTGGTGCTATTTTTCCATTATAATGATGGCCGCTGCAGTGGAAGCCTGATGGACACCATTCTACTCATTGGAGTCCATTGGGCGCCATGTCTGTGTCTGTTGTAAAATGAGTCAGAACGGCACCTTCAACATGGATATAAATCAAGATATATAGAGTTTATTGGGCTTTAATGTCTTAGATTTCCCTTTACCTAGCACCTCCAGCTTCATGGAACCCTGGCTCTAAAATTGTTTTCATCTGAAGTTACTTGCAGCCCAGTGTCATATTAGAATTATCTATGTGATCGTGGACCACAAGTGATTTAACAGTAAGCCTGAGGGAACAGGTATTTTAAATCCCAGCTTAAAACCTAGCTTTAAAAAAAAAAAAAAAAAAATTAAAACTAGACACAATACTACAACCAAATGTAGTGAGTAGGAACTTAAAGGAGTTGTCTCATTACGAGCTTTCAGCCTGTCAGTGTCCCGGGTAAGTTGAACTGAGGGGCGTGCTTCTTGGTCTGTCTGTTCTGCTCCCTCTCCCCCCTCCCATCAGCACACAGGCAGCTACGTAACGTTTATACAGGGGGGGGAGGGGGTTTGCTCTCAGAGTTCACCCTGTGGGGTGCCTCCCTAGGTCTGTTGCAGGAGAGGGGCTGATCTAGGAGTTTTAGAGAGGAATATGAAGCTGTGTGTAATAGAGCAGAGAGGATGCATGTGTTCCTATATCCCCTGCTGTAGTTACAAAAGTTTCCAATCTCCAGTAACCCTAACAAAGGGTTGGGTGTTACTTTGAGTTTCCAGATCATGTTTTTCCATTTAATATAGGAGAACACTAATTTTTGGGGTCCATGGCCCGTCTTGATGTTTTATAAATGTATAGTCACGACTTCCAAAGGATATCATGTTTTATAGTACATGATTATGGGTTACTGCTTAAATTTCTGTTTATAGAGCAGGAGGTAATAGGTTTTCATCTGAGGTTAATTTCCGGGCCCAAGCATACGGACAGGGATGGCCAGAAGTGTTGCCTGCACCCCCTCCGACCTATCCAAATAACCATAAAGGGGGCATTTTCTTAAGTGGCGTGAGGGGCCTGCTTGACCACCTTCTCACATGGTGTTTTGAGTCCATTCTGCTGGACAATGGCCAGAAGGATAAGGATTCAATCAAGATTATATAGAGTTTGATGGGCTTAATTTTTAGTTTTAATAACTCCACAGGAAGCTCTAAAATCTGAAGTAGCACAGTTGTAATAGAACTATATTGCCAAATGCTGCTGTTTTTTAAAGATCTTATAAATTTAAAACCCAATCACAAATGTAGAGAGTAGGAACTTAAGTCAGTCACTAAATAATAGTCAATGTTGCTCGGCTAGGTCTCTATTTGGTCCAGCAATGTTTGGACCGACCTTGTGAAAAAATATTTTTTATATCAAAACATTGCCCTAAGTTAGGAGGGGGGTAGGGGCGGTTGCAGGTTTTTAGTGGTTGACCAAGTTGTTTGGGCCATTTTCAGTGTAGCGTCATTTCCAGTTACCATAACATAGGGCAAACCTATGTAATGGTAACCACAAGTGATGTCGACAAGGAATGCTGAGGAATGGTCAACCCCTACAAGACTGTTAAAAGGATTGTTTCACTACAAGGAATCTACACTACAAAAAGTTGAACACTGTTAATGGACACATATTACAAAGTGACTTGTTTTTGCAAGATCATTAACATAAAGTTAAAGGGGTTGTCTCACTACAAGGATTGCTTTTTATGTTAAAGATCTTGCAAAAACAAGTCACTTTGCAATATATGTCCATTATCAGTATCCTACCTATTCTGAGATATCCCCTCTTGTATGGGCTGCATCAGCTCCTCAGGTCGCTATAGCTACAGACCTGTTTGGTCACTCCTGATAGGCTGCCAGCACTGGTTGCTATAGCTACAGACCTGGCTTCTACTGCGTCCTAGTTGAAGCCAGTAAACACGCTCCTGAATTCAAATTGAAACCAAGAACAGGACTGAGGTCAGGTGAATCAATGTAGTGAGATAACCCCTTTAAAGATCTTGTAAAAACAAGTCACTTTGCAATATGTGTCCATTAACAGTGTCCTACCTATTCCTAGATATCTCCTCTTGTATGGGCTGCTATAGCTACAGACCTGCTTGATCTCTCCTGATAGGCTGCCAGTACTGGTTGCTATAGCTACAGACCTATTCCATCTCTTCTGATAGGCTGCCAGCACTGGTTACTATAGCTACAGACCTGGTCAACCTCTCCTGATAGGCTGCCAGCACTAGTTGCTATAGCTACAGGCCTGTTTTATCTCTCCTGATAAGCTGCCAGCACTGGTTGCTATAGTTACAGACCTGTTTGATCTCTCCTGATAGGCTGCCAGCAATGGTCCCTATAGCTACAGACCTGTGTGATCTCTCCTGATAGGCTGCTAGCACTGGTTACTATAGCTACAGACCTGTTCAATCTCTCCTGATAGGCTGCCAGCACTAGTTGCTATAGCTACAGGCCTATTTGATCTATCCTGATAGGCTGCCAGCACTGGTTCCTATAGATACAGACCTGTTTAATCTCTCCTGATGGGCTTCCAGCACTGGTCACTATAATTACAGACATGTTTGATCTATCCTGATAGGCTGCCAGTACTGGTTGCTATAGCTACAGACCTGATTGATCTCTCCTGATAGGCTGCCAGCACTGGTTACTATAGCTACAGACCTGGCTTTCACTGCAGCCTAGTAGAACCCAGCAAACACGCCCCTGAATTCAAAATGAAACCAAGAAAACAGAACTGTGGTAAGAGGAATCAATGTAGTGAGACAACCCCTTTAAGGATGACACTGATCTCAAAACAACACCTGCCGCCCTCCCCATATCCACCTGTCAATGACCCAGGCCTATAAATGCCTATATGGAGCAGTGAATAATTGCTCCTTTCCACATGGACCAATGGGCATTATCTAAACAACCTCAAATATAAAGGTGCAAAAAAATATAAAGAGGCATGAAAAAATTAAATTCTATACAAATCAACTGTAGCATCAACAAATATATTCAAATTTTTCTTGTAGACAAAACAAGAATAGTTTAAACTTGTTGCATGTTGTGATGACGGCAGAACGTTGGCGGTGGTGACGCCTGTGAAGGTTGCAGCCACGGGAGCTGATGAGCTCACCTCGCAGATTAGAGGTGTTGCTGCTTATTTATGTCGGATAGGTGCACATTGCGTTGGTGATATTACTGTCCTTTCCTGGTGCACAGCGACGAAAACAAAAAAAAGGCATCAGGGTTACTGGGGCAGAAAACTCCAAATGATGTGGAAATAATATTTTAAGTGTATACATAAGATTTCTTTCCACAATGCGGCGCTTTCGCAGCAGAAAGTGTATTACAGTGTCAGCAGACTGAATGTCAATAAGAAAACATCAGAGACAGGATTGTCAGTACGACTGAAGCGGGTTCAAAGCTGCAGCCATATTCTGTTGAGCGGCGATTCCTTGTCCCTGGTAATTCCATAGAAATGACTTTATTTAGCGTTAATTATATTTGGGTAATTTATTGTCAGTTCATAAACAAACACAAGAGCAACATTGCAGTAAATGACCTGAATCGATCAATATTTACTACTCTGATACATTGTACTTGTAGTTACAGCTATTGTGCTTTGCTCGCTACAGTTATCTGCTACGTTTTTTATATCACTACTAATTTACATACTTCCGGATCCAGAGGGGAGTTCAGCCCAAGCAAATCAATTCCAAAAATGTATTATGAACCATTAAAAAAAGGTACAAACAGTTAGCAAGTCTTCATTGCACTATATTGCAATATATTTGATAGCTTGTTTCTATTTGAGTAGCGAACAGTCATATTTGTTACAATGACTACATATACCCACTTGTTTGTTGCACGAATGGGTTAAATTGCTGTTTGTAGTCACGTGTCATTCTACCCCATTTCCCCAAAAATAAGACCGTGTCTTATATTAATTTTTGCTCCTAAGACTTATTTTTAGGGGATGTCTTATTTCTCCATGAACAAGAATTCACATTTATTGTTGAACCAAACATCAACCTGTATTAATATCCTGCAGTGATTTCATCACAAACATTAGCAGAAGCAGCCAAACTCTGAATTGCATCAAAAAAATGCCCTAGGTCTTATTTTTGGGGATACCTTATTTTCAGGGAAACAGGCTATATAGGACCCCCCTATTTAAATGGATTCCTTTCTTTGCAACCAATATGCACAATACAGCCATGAGTAAGGGAGCAATCTCCCGAAACGCGTCGACGTGTGTTATGTAGTGTGTTCTAACAGCTAACTGTTCGTGTTACTCTACACCTCGACATGTGCAATAAAGAATTGGTAACTGTTTATACATTTTTTTAATGGTTTATAATAAATTTTTGGAATATTTTAACCACATTGATTTGCTTGGGCTGAACTCCCCTCTTGATCCGGAAGCTGGTTTTGGACTTTTTTACTCGCGATTGAGGAGTGGTTTCCGTATACCTTGTCTCCATCAAGTAGGTCTTCAGAAAGTAGGGGAGCCGATTCACGTTTTTTTCTCTTCTGTGAACTATTGTACATAGTTACATAGTTAAACAAGGGCAGAAAATACTTTACCTAAAATATAACTTTTAATATCACCTTTAAAATTACCAATACATAACTACTATACCCTTCACTAACCCTCTCATGAAACAACTATCCTCTATCCCTACCTATCAAGAAAGGGGACCCCGTCCCAAAAAAGTCGACCCCTGCCGGAACCTATCCTATATAAACAGGGGTCGTCCTTTTTGGGACGGGGTTCGCTTTCTTGATAGGGAGGGATATAGGATAGTTGTTTCATGAGAGGGTTAGTGTAGGGTATAGTAGTTATGTATTGGTAATTTTAAAGGTGATATTAAAAGTTATATTTTAGGTAAAGTATTTTCTGCTCTTGTTTGTTTTTCTTTTGAACTACTTTGGAGATACTGATATGGTATATTAAAGGGAAATCCCCATTTTTTAAATCACCCTTTGGGGGTTGTTTTTTTTTAGTTACATATTTTAATTGGTCGAAAAAAGGGACATATGCCCCGTCTATGTGTGATTTTTTTTATCTTTGGGGGGCCCGCCCTCCAGTCAAACCAAAAAAAGAAGGTTTCTCCATACCCTTGTTGATATTCTTTAATGTAAGAGAAGTTAGGCTATGGAACTCGTGGCCACAAGAGGTTGTAATGGGGGATCGCCAAACCCCGCATCTCTAGTCCCTGCTTGGGCCCAGCTTTCCCCTTTTTAAAAAAGTTTCCAAATTTTCTCAGGCACTTTATAATTTTTTTTTTCCCCTAGTGCCCTTCAACTTTTTCTTTTCAAACCCTTACCCCATTCCAAAACGGGGCCCCTCCCTTTATACAACTTTTAGGCACATGCCCCCAAAAAAAAAAAATTGGCAGCCCCGCAGCATTTTTCAGGGTTTTAAATCATTCAAAGGGGCCCCAAAAAGGGTGCAAACCCTTTAAAATCTGGCATCTGTTTTTTAACCATGCTATTAAATTAATTTGCACCTTTTTAGGTCCCAAAGCAAATTTGCGGGGCATTGTGAAACTTAAATTTGGGCCCCTTTTTTTAGAGCTTTGTGTATCATTAATAGTGTATGTAATGCGCATGTCGCGTAACATTGCATAATGGAGGCACAAAACCCTATCACTACCAGTTTTATGAAATCCCACCAAAAAAGGGAAAT
The DNA here is from genome assembly GCA_025379985.1 of Phyllomedusa bahiana. Taxonomy (NCBI): domain Eukaryota; kingdom Metazoa; phylum Chordata; class Amphibia; order Anura; family Hylidae; genus Phyllomedusa; species Phyllomedusa bahiana. Next base: position 13,216 of record JAODAL010015407.1, on the reverse strand, counting down.
TCTTTTTATGGAGATGCACAGCGTACATTGTTTACTATATTTTAATGAACCTGTTTAGGGGGCATTACAATGTGTTTTAAATCCGACGTATACTTGCCTTGTTTTGGTGTACGACGTTTTTTTACTTTGAGAATATGGAGTAAAAAAGTTTTTGGGCGAAAAATAGACCAAAAAACCCGTCGCTTTGATTTTGGGGAACATTTTGCCATAGGGTGATCTTTGAAAAAAGGGGTTGTCACTTTTAACCAAAACTATATACATTGAAGATTGCATTTTCTCAAACCCTACATCCCTTAAATTTTTATAACAGTTGTATGGAAAACGACCTCTGTGAATCAATTGTACAGTTATCATGATGACTATATAAAATATTGTATCTTAAAAGCAAAAACATTTTGTCCTGGGGAAATTTTTATTTGATATTGGGTGAAATTGGGGCTGCAGCCCTCTTTCCCAAACCAATCATCTTCTACCATGCTGGCCCATTGTTAGTTTCCCAAAGTTTTTAATGTTGGCCGTCTTTGATTTAATTTCAAAAAGGGGGGCTTGGATTTTTTTGAAAAATTTTAATATTGAGGTTAGGGGGACCCCATTCTGCAGAAAAGTGTTTGATCCGTATGGAGTCGGGAAAGGGAAATTTTTTTTCCTTTTTTTTATTGAAAAATTTGGGGCATCCGCCCTTTGGGGGTTTTTTTCCTTCCTCTTGTTTGAACCTGAAAGGAAATATTTTGGGATAAGGGATCTGTGTTTTTTTCCCGGCCTTATCTTCTATGTTATTACATAACTGAATGGCTTAAGACTTCAAACCAAATCTAAGCAATTCTACTGGGTCAAAAGGGCAAAAAGTCAACCCTAAATTGAATTTAGGATTTAGACCTTGAGGAGTTAACTTACCAGTTGGCATTACTCCAGGGCAGGGGCATAACTAGAGAAGCCTGGGCCCCATAGCAAACTTTTTTGGTTTGGGCCCCCCTTCTTTCCTCCTCTTCCCCCCTCCCACCACGAAATTTCCCCGGGAAAAAAAGGGCAGTTTTTTGATAATAAAGGGGAAAATACCCTCACCCTAAAATATCCCCAAATATGCTGCTCCCCAAACACATCCCATTTCCCAAAACCCAAACCTTTTCCCCAATAACGTTTTAATTACAAAAGGGAAACCGTTTAAATTCTGCCAAAAATACCAAAAAATTTTTACCATCACTTTGTAAACTGAATAAAAACCCTATACTATTATTGTCTTAAACAAAGACCGGGTAGAAACCGCCAAATAGGGGGCCCAAATATGGGGGTGGGTAACAGTGGGGCCCAGGTCCCCTTTTACAGACTGTATTTTTCCTCCTTTACAGTCCCCCTTAAAGTGGTAAAAATACCAGTGTGCACAGGTGCCATACAGACTGTTTTAATTCCCATCCTTTCAGTAACAATAGTGGTATATCCCCGTGGGGCACAGGTCCATACAAAAGGGTATATTACCTCCATACAGTCACCTTATAGTGGTATATACCAGTGTGCACGGGTCCTTTACAGCCCGTTTTTATTACCCCCCTACTTTACCTTTTAAAGGGGGTATATCCCTGTGGCACGGGTTTCCCCGTACGGGAAGTATATTACCTCCATACAGTCCCCCAAATTAGTGGTATATACCAGTTGCACAGGTGCCGTACAGACTGTATATTACCCCCCAGGGCGGGCACCATATAGGGGTATATACCAGTGTGCAAAAGGGGGCTGTAAAAATGTAAAAATTACCTCCTTCCCAGTCCCCATAGTGGTTATTTCCATGGGCAAGGGGCCCGGGACAGCTTTATATTACCCCCAGGGCATTCCCCCATATAGGGGTATATACCATTGTGCACAGGTGCCGTACAGATAAAAATTACCCCCATGCAGTCCCCCAAAATTAGTTGGTATTTTAACCAAAAAGTGTCAAAGGGTGCAGTAAGACTTTTTCCCCCCCATACAGTCACCATATAGTGGTTTTATACCGTATACACACCCTTTTTGGGGCCCTTTTGTAAATTTAACCCCCCTTAAATGACCTTGGGGACGTATGCAAAACCCTTTTGGGATGTGCGAACTCTAAAAGCAGATTTCGGCGATCGGCGGGGGGGTTGTAGTTTATATTACAGCTGACACCCCGTGCGTGGGGTTTCCGCCCCGGGGATCACTCCGGATCGCTCCGGGGGGGGGGGGGGCCCAGTTAACCCCCTTTAATTATCGCGACCATCGGCCCCAAATAACAAGGAGAGAGGCAGGAGGAAATCGCTCCCCTGCTTCTTTGTCGGTGACAGAAAGGCCGATCGTGCGTGCTGTGTGCTTGAAAACAGCAGGGAAAAGGCATAAAAATTGCCGAGAAAAATGCCTTGGGGTTGTCTGGCCCGTCCGATGCCCGGCCGTGCCCTGTGGGGAAACCCATTTTTGGGTATCGCCAGTGCGTAACGCCTTTTGTTTTTAAAAAATCTGTCATTTTAAATTTCCCCTTTTACGGTGAACCCTTTAAAAAAAAAAACAAAAAAAAAAAAAAATCCCCAAAATTTAAAGATTTTTTTTCATCCCGCAGCACAAAAAAAAAGGGCTAAAAAGTAAAAAAAACTCCTATAAACGTCAACTTTAAAAATCAAAAAAAAACGTCGGGTTTCCCGAAAAAAAAAGCCCTTACACAGCTCTGTATGCGGAAAAAAAAAAAAAGTTTTTTGGTTTCCCCCAAAAAGACAGCGATGCATAAATATTTTTTACACATTTAAAAACATTTTTTTTTTTTTTAAGGGGCTTAAAAATAAAAAAAACTATATAAAGGGGGTATCGCCGAAATTCGTATCGACCCACAGAAAAATCTAACTTTTTAAACGGATACTGCCGGGTGAACGTTTGTTAAAAATAAAAAAAAAAAAACCTAATAGGATTGCAGTTTTTTTTTCACTCTCCCTTTCCAAAAAAAAGGGTTTTAAAACTGGCCCAAAAAATTCTTGCCCCCCAAAAAAAGGGGATCCCAAATACAAACGTCAACTCATCCCGAAAAAAACAACCCTGTTTTCAGCCCCATACACAAAAAAAAATAAAAAAGTTTTGGCTCCAGACTATGGCAATGCAAAAATTTTTTTCCCCTGTTGAATAAAAGTGTTTTTTTTTTTTAAAAGCAGTAAAAAAAAAAAAAAAATATAAAATTGGATTTTTGCTGAAAATTGGGTATCGACTGCTGAGAAACTTTAGCATGTCATTTTGGGCCCCAAGTGCCGCTATAAAAAATAAAAAAAAAAAACCCCTACGGAAATTTCTGTATTTTGTTCAAAACGCCCCCACAAAACCCTTTAAAAAAAATGAAAAAAGTGTTGTATGCAAACCCCCTAATGGTAACCAAAAAAAGCATCAATTTTAACCCCCCCAAAAAAACAAGGCCCCCAAAAAGCTTTGCCAACAAGCAAAATAAAAAAGTTATGATGTTTAGAATAGGCAACATAAAAACCAATTTTTTTTTTAGGGCCCATTTCTATTGTTTTAAAAAATAATTTAAAAAATAAAAAAATATTTTAAAATTTTTAACCCTTGTAATTTGGGACCGACCCCCCCATAAAGTTATCCATATTTTAAAACTGCAAAGGCGAATGCTGTAAAATTGAAAACCCAAAAAAAAAAAATGGGGGGAACTGCGTTTTTCCCCCCCATTTTCATTGCCCAAAAGCTAAAAAAAAAACGATGGAACACCTGTGTGGGCCCCGAAAAGAAAAGTTCACCCCCCCCGATGAGATCCCTAAAGGGTTTTTGAATCTAAAATGGGGCATTTTTGGAAGGTTTTTTCACCTTTTCTGGTACTTTTGGGGCTTTTCAAATGCGACATGGCACCCACCAAAAAACTGTGTTCCAAAAACCCCAAAAAGCGCTCCCTTTTTTATACCCCCCGCCCCCGCCCCCCCAAAACCGGGGTTTTTTCCAACAGGGAGGGTTAAATTTCCGAACTTGGAAGAAATTGGGTTAACAAAGTTTTTGGGGTTTTTTTTTTCCAGGATTTTCCCTTTTATATGTGAAACATTTTAAGCTAAAATTTCAGTTATTGGAAAAAATTTTTTTTTTAAATTTTTACAGCCTAATGCTAAAAAAAAAAAAAATGGAATCCCTAAAGGGGGGCAAATATAAAACCTACACAACCCGTATATTACCTTAAAGGGGGAGTTTTAAAAATCGGTTTTTTAGGGGTGTTTTTTTGTTTTAGCACCTTTTGGGGGCCCCCCCAAACCTAAATGGTCCCAAAAAAAAAAAAAATTGCATTGAAAAGGGACGCCAAAAGGGGCCTAGGTGCTCCTCCTATTCTGGGGCCTTTTGGTTGAGCCAAATAAAAGCCTAGGGCCAATATGGGGTATTTCTAAAAACGGGAGACCTGGGGGAAATGATTTTACATTGCATTTCCTGGTCACATTACCGATTCCCAGTGGAAAAAGGGAATTTAAAAATTGAAAATCTGCAAAAATAGTGGATTTTAAATTTCACCTCACTTTGCTTTATTTCCCGTAAATAAACCCAAAGGGGTTTTCAAAATTTTCCCAAACACTGTTGTAAATACTTTTAAGGGGGTTTGTTTCTTAGAAGGCTCATTTATGGGGTATCAAATACGGGCCCCTCAAAGCCCCAAATAAAAAAATGGGGCTGGTCCCCCAAAAAAATGTAGTTAATATTTTCAGATTTTTTTTTGAAAATGTAAAAATTACTACTAAATTTTTTAAAACCCTCTAATGTAAAAAAAAGGACATTTAAAAAATGAAAGCCAACCTATAGTGGGGCATAGGTAATCCCAGTTATAAAACTATTTTTTTGGGGAATAATTATTGTTTGGAAAAAAAGAAATTTTGGAACTTTCCCAAAATTTACAGATTTTTCAAAATTTTCATGAAAATTTTGAATTTTTCCCCAAAAAAAAAAAGGGTTGTATGGATAAAATTTTTCTTACTTAAAGCACGATGTGTAACGGGGGAAAACAATTTGAAAACACTTTGGGTAGGTTTAAAAAATGTCAAAAAGTTATTCTCACATAAAGTAAACATGCCCGGATTTAAAAAAATTTGGGCTGAGTCCCGGGAAGGGCCCAAAAAAGGGTGGGGCCTTTAAAGGGGGTTAAAATGAGTTACAAATTTGTACTCCAAATGACTTTTCCCCTGACAAAATCGCTGAATTTCCCTTTTTTTCTGCATTGGTCAGACCCCCCATGGAATTTCCCCCCCGGCCACCCCCTCGTCCCTGCCAAAATTTGACACAAATACCTTAGAAAACCTCACTTTTCCAACAACCCCAATTCCCCCCCACCACCCCTGTACAAAACAAAAAGGGCCCCCGGGGATTTTAAAGGTATGAAGGCTGGGCCCCCAAAATCCCCCCCCTGCAAATGAAATGTTTTTATTCCTGCCAGTGGGGCAGGAGCAAACTAGGGGGAGGGGATTTTTAAACGCTGTCCCGGGCCCCGGCCCCCTGGCAGCTGTATATCTGCTAAACCCCCGGGAAGTTACACCCCTGCTCCCCGGGTCACTTTGCTAATTCCCGGGGATAAATGGGTTTTCAAACATCTGATGTCTCTTTCTGCTTCCCTTTTTTTTCTCTTATGTTCTTTGGAAACAGAAAAATGAATTGGTATGATAACCCCAAATTCACTTTTGTTTTTCCCCCAAAAGGGCTAATTTAGGGAAACCAGAAGTGACACCATGTTGGAAGAGTCATGGGTCCTGTTGGGTTTTTCAGGGTGTATCAGAATTTAAGTTACATTAAGCAATAAAGGGGTTGTCTCACTACATTAGCTTTCAAAATTTTGGGAAAAACCCCAAAAGAAGGGCGTTTTCCAAATATATTGCTTTTTTTTTCATCTTTTTTTTTTTTAAGGGCTACAAAAAGATTTTTATCACCTACTGAGGGCTTTTCAAGGGTTTTCCCCAAATGCACCTATTTTACTCCTTTTCCCCCGCTGTTTTTTTTAAATTATAGGCCCGGGGAAACGGGTGTCATCACACAAAGGGCTCACAGACAGAACTCCAGAAAGTGAGAGCTTGTTGTTCTTTTTTTATTGAAGGGGGTGAGGTCATCACTTTAGGGCGCGTTTTTTTATCTGATTTTTTCAGACAAAAGGGCGTAATTAATCTAGTTTACATTAGCTCAAACTTCCCGGGCCCCAAGGGGAAAGGGCTTTTTTTTAATCTTTGGGGCTAATTAAAAAGAGGGCTGAAAAACCAACTTTATAGCAAAATTTTAGAATTTGACCAAGAAGTACAAAGCCAAGCACATTTTTTTCATCCAAAGCATCCCATGGAAAATTTGGGGATTTAGACGACCCTTTAAGGATAAAAATTTGTTTTTGGGGTTTAGGGTTCAGTAGAACCAAAGTCCGGCCCAAACAAGGCACTGTTTTTGCAAACCCCCAAAAGTTTAAAAATTAGTGATTTCCATTTATTGCTTAAATTTTTAAAATATTTTCCCGGGTTTAAATGAAAAAGGATTTTTTGTTTTATATGGTTTATGGTAAAAATCTTTCTCCACCATTTCACCCAAAAATCCCTGAGGGGAAAACAAGATTTTTACCCAAAAAAAAAAATTATTTAACCTTCCAGTAGCACCCAATTAATTTAAGCCCGTTGGGGAAAATAATTTACAAAAGTGGTTGTTTCCCCCGGAAACAGCAATTTGCCCTTTGCTTTTCTCCCCATTTTAAACCCTTTTTTACCCCGCGTTTAAAAACTGATTGCATCGTATATCAAAAATAAAAAGAAGTTAGGCCCTCCCCTTTTTCCCGTTTTTTCACATAGATGAAATGTTTGGCTCAGTCACCGGGCACCCTATAAACGGGCAGGCAACTTTGCAATTTTTAAACTTGGAATTTTTAAAAGCCCCTTTATGTAAAAAGCCCAAAAAAAATAACTAGATATTTTGGGAAAGGCAACAACCCAACCCCGAAAAAATTTTATGTTGTGCACCCAAAAAAGTGTACCCGAGTGGGAAGTACATAAAATAAAAAGAAAGAGAACCCCAAAAATTGGGCCGGGTTTTTAAATGAGCACCCATTTTTATTTAAAGGGGGCCCCGTAAAATACATTATGCCCACCTTTTTAGGAAAAGCACAAGATTTCTGGGCCCCGATAAACGGGTTTTCCAGTGGGCCCAGTTTCCCTTTTTTCTATTAAGGCAGCATTTCAAAAGTATTTATAGCTAAATATTGAAGTTTGCAGCCAGAAAAGAGTCCAACTTTTCCATGAGCAGGTTATATCCCCGCCCACATGAGGTTAGCCCTGCCCACCTGACAGTTATTCACAAATTTCTACCTATTCAAAGTAATAGGTTAACGAGCTGTCTGGTGGGCGGGGCTAGCCTTAGGTGGGCGGGTCATGACTTAAACGGACTCTTTTTATGACTCTCTTCTGGCTGAAAACTGCAGGATTTGAGCACTAAATACTCTAAACCTACAGCATCTTATGGAATAAGGGGCACAGCGCTGGAAACAGCAGGTCTGACACTAGCTTTTTGCTGCCCCGCAAGGCGGGCATAAACTAGGTGACAGGTTCTCTTTAACAGGTGCTCTCTTATACAAGAGTCTTTTTGGTCTTTATAAAATCTCCCTCTGTCTTGGTCTCTTAGAGGATTTTAGAGATTTCTGACCACATAGACCTTGGGTTTCAAATTTAAATAGAACGTGGACTAAATTTGAAAACTTGGACAAAGTTGCAGGCCAACCTTGACATTACTTGCATTGACCACAATCAGTTAACTCAATGTGTCCTGTGGTCTTCATAGAGCTTCTTATCTGCTGCATGATGTCTCTGTTTGGAGTACCCTGCTGCCTGCAGAGATGCTGGGGCTGAGAAGATGCTGGAATGGTTGTGTTTGGGCTCCAGATCCTTGTTTCTCCCTGAGAGCTCCTCTTATCAGTCATTTCACTACCTGAGTTGTTTGTCCTGCCACATGGGCCCTTCTCTGCTTTATGCAGGTGGTAGTGGCTGAGTGAGTGCACTGTAATGATAGCTCTTGGCTTCTTCCTCTGTACACTGCCTGGCCATAACTCGTGGGCCTAATACTATAACACTGTGGGGCAGATTTGACCCGTGGGCCGGAGTATGAGACACCTGACAAAGACTGCTAGAAAATACTTTGGTATTGTTACGAATGGGAGGAACTTTCCTGCTTATTATGCCAGCAAGAGTCTTGTTTTTGTCTTCCCTTCTGTTGTTATGTTTTTTTTGAGTGTTTTTGCTGGCAGCTCCCAAAAGATCCTGAATTTCAGCTGATCTCCCCCGTACTAAAGGTATTACTACTTTAAGTCTTTATCAAGCTCATTTGAATGTAGCAGTCCAGTTGTAGACTTTACAGTAAGGTCTTGACTAGTCCTGGTATGTCAGATTATTGTTTCTTGTCAAAATTGTCTAGTAAGTTTTGTTAAGTTTCTAGAGTTTGTTTCTCATCAAAGTTCCTTTGTCTGCGTTCTGGAGTTTGTAGTCTAAGGCTATGTTCACACGTCTTAAATCGGGACGTATTTCGGCCTTTTATTTCCCGTACTGTGCTCAAATGGGGCAAATAGTCCAAGTCATTATGGTAATCCTAGTTCTCATAGAGAATTGGTTTACATCTCCTCTCCCCGCTCCAAATACACTGAGGGGGAAAAAGTGACAGGTCAATTCTGGGGTGAATACGCCCCGGGCTAGAAAAGAATGTTATGGGGCTGGCGGGCTACGCCCCCCTGCCCCCGGGGGGTCGGCCGAGTCCTTAAGTCCAGGGTTTAAGGCGGGGGATAAATTTCCCCCCCCCAATTATGCCCCCGGGGAACATACCCTTAGAGGACATTAATTCAGTGTTTGTGAAGTTCCTGCCGTGCTGTGCCCAACGAGTCACTTGGTCCTAGAACTGCTTTCTATATCAAGGTCAGTTGTAGCTTAGGGACATTCTTGAGGGAAAGCTCTAGGGTCCATTTTGAGGTAGTGGTTTTTGATGTTAGGGTCGGGGTTTTTTAAAGGGTAAGATTTAGGGACAGCTAGTAGGGGTCATTTATCCCCTTTATTATGATATCATTTTTTTAAGTAAAGGCATGTGGGGCTCTAAGCAACAGTGTACCACTGCTGTTTGCTGAATCCTCTAGCAATTAGTCTTTCTTCTTAGATTAATACATAAAAAATCATTGGACATGACTATAACACATAACTTTTACTAATAATACTCTAAAACTATACTTGACTTAAGATATAGTCTAAAAGGTAAAGACCACAAGAGAGCTTATTTACTTTATATACCTATACACAAGGTGAATGGAAAAATAGGGCGCCAGATATAGAGTGGATCTGACCCTCATGCACCCTACAAAGCTTCCGTACCTAAAAAAAAATCATGAGGTCATCCGTCCCTATAAGGACGGCCTCATCAGGAGCCTAGGGCTGCTCGTCCTTATTATGCCCTAAAGTTCCTGACAAATATCAAAGAAGCCACAATAGTATCAAGTAGATTCACTCTATATCTGGCGCCATGTTTTTCCATTCACCTTGTGTATAGGTATATAACATAAATAAGCTCTCTTGTGGTCTTAACCATTTAGACTGTATCTTTCGTCAAGTATAGTTTTAGAGTATTATTAGTAAAAGTTATGTTTTATAGTCGTGTCCAGTGATTTTTTTTGTATTTATTCGAGACTATTTGTCGGTCATTCAGTGTTGAGTCACTTTTATTTACTCTTGTTCCATTGTCTTATTCACCTCTCTCCTCGTTACTCCTCTGCCTCTCCCCTCTGCCAATCCCTTCACTGGCTCCCATTACCCAGCGCATTAATTTCAAGGTGCTAACCATGACCAAAACAAACTCTCCTACCCTTTCCCCCCTCCATAACTCTCCATAACCTCCCCCCTCCATACATCTCTCCCTTAATCCCAAAAATCTCCCCTCACACAATCTCCCTCCCACAGGCCCTTCTCCCTGCTCTCCTCTTATCACTCTCACACAACCCCCAAGATTTCCCTTGTGTTTTCCCCCACACTCGGGGAACTCACTGCCCCAATACTCGGACTCTCCTCTACTTCACCAGCCTAAAAAAGCAACCTAAAAAACCCCCTCTTCTCAGGAGCCTATAACCTAAAATAACCCCCGCCCTCAACCTCCACAACTGTCTGCCCCCACCTTCTGTCCTTTTCCCCCCCCTTCCTTGTAGATTTAAGCCTTGGGCGGGGTCCTCTCTCCCTCTGTACCTTTGTTAGTCACAGATTGTCACTATATAATTTTTTTGACTTAAAATGATGTAACCCCCTAATGTACAGCCCCTGGAATCAATGGCCTCTAAAATATATAATAATATAATAAAAATAAAAATAATAATAATATTTAATAATACACATTTTTGTGCTCTTTATTGTTGTGACTGCTGTTGTACTTCCCTGTTTAGCTTGTTTTTAGTTTGGACTCCACCAATGTCCGACAAGGTGTCAGTTCTGCGGGTCCAAGGCAAACTTGATACCTTTATACAGCAGCTGCCTCCACTTTTTGCCCCTGAGATAATGACTTGGGAATGAAGACTAGAATCCCCTTCTGTTATGACATGTCCTAATATTTAAAGGATTTTCTCCCCAAGGTTTAAAAGAATGAAAGAAAAAAATTCTCTTCACTTCCCCCATTCATCTAATTTGCATAAAGCCCATTGTTTTGTCCAGCATTTTGTGCTTCAATGCTAATTAATTTTAATTTAGCTTCTAAAACTACTCAAAGGACTTTTTATCTGATCCCCAAAACAAAACCCCAATTACAGAGTTTTTTACTTAGAAAAATCAACTTTTTACGTCTGGCACACAGGACACTGACTGACACTGCCAACCGGGGTGTGATGACTCACTCTCTTTTTCTCTTGAACTACGCCCGGGGAGATTTGTTTACAGGTCAGTTACTGGGGGGAATAAAATAGCCACAGAGGTAATAAATTCACTTTATCCTTTTGGGAAAACAGAGGAACAATGCAATATATTTGGAAAAAGTCTTTATTTTGTGTTCCCTACAATTTGAAAGCTATTCTTTGTAGCGAGACAACCCCTTTAATGATATGATTCAGACTTGAATACAAATCAGTAGGTACAAAATCCCTGCCCAATTCATTTTTCATGTGCCGCTGGGAACGGAAACGGAAGAAGTTGACGAACCGGGTTCCTCTCATCCTAATCTTTTAGTCATTACTTTTACACTTAAAACTATTAATCTTTATAGGTCAAGTATGTATTAAATTATAAGAATAAGGGTCAGAATGAATGAAAGAAACATTCGACTTTTCCCAACCTATTAAAATGTGATGGGATCATTCTGACAAGTGAATTTGGCTTGGAATACTTTCCGTTAGGTCTGATATTTCTTTTGGTTTCAGCTCCTTCTGCCCATATTAGACTATAATAGAGCCAGGAAGTTTATACTGTAAATTTTTTGTTTACATTTGTATTAATTTATATGGCGACTGTATATACCACAGCGCTGTACAGAGATTCTCATTATTCTCAGTGCTTTCTGTCCTCGTTGGGGCTCACTATCTAAATTCCCGATTAACCTGTAAGAATTTTTTTGTACTAGGGGAGGGGAGAGTGGGAAACCCTGAGGAAACCCATGCAAACATGGGAGATCATACAAACTACCTTCAGATGTTGTCCCAGGTGGGATTGGAACATAGAACCCTAGCTGTATACAAAACCAATGCTAACCACTGACCCCCCCAAGCTGTATGTGCTAACCCGACCGCCAGCGGGACGTGCTAACCCCTACCCCCAGCTTTCACTGGCCCAATCACTGAGCCGCCATGCTGCCTGTGCAATCACTGACCCTCGAGCTTCACTGTGCTAAACACGAGCCCTCAAGCTGCACTGTGCTAAACAACTGAGCCCCCAAGCTTCACTTGCTAAAAACTGAGTCCCCATGCTGCACTTTTTAACCACTGAGCCGCCAGCTGCACGTGCAAACACTGGCCCGAGCTTCACTGTGCTAAACACTGAGCCGTCAAGCGCACGTCAATCACTAAGCCGCCCAAGCTTCACTGTGCTAATCACTGAGCCACCAAGCTTCACTGTGCTAATCACTGAGCACCAAGCTTCACTGTGCTAAGCACTGAGCCACCAAACTTCACTGTGCTAACCACTGAGCCGCCATGCTGCACTGTGCTAATCACTGAGCCGCCATGCTGCACTGTGCTAATCACTGAGCCATCGAGCTTCACTGTGCTAAACACTGAGCCGTCAAGCTGCACTGTGCTAATCACTGAGCCGTCAAGCTGCACTGTGCTAATCACTGAGCCACCAAGCTGCACTGTGCTAATCACTGAGCCATCAAGCTTCACTGTGCTAATCACTGAGCCACCAAGCTTCACTGTGCTAATCACTGAGCCACCAAGCTTCACTGTGCTAATCACTGAGCCACCAAACTACACTGTGCTAAGCACTGAGCCACCAAGCTGCACTGTGCTAAGCACTGAGCCACCAAGCTGCACTGTGCTAAGCACTGAGCCACCAAGCTGCACTGTGCTAAGCACTGAGCCACCAAGCTGCACGTGCTTTAAACACGAGCCACCAAGCTTGCACTGTGCTAACACTGAGCCGCCAAGCTGCACTGTGCTAAGCACTGAGCCGCCAAGCTGCTCTGTGCTAACCCTGAGCCACCAAGCTACACTGTGCTAAGCACTGAGCCACCAAGCTACACTGTGCTAACCACTTTAGCCACCAAGCCCACACTGTTGCTAAGCACTGAGTCACCAAGCTACACTGTGCTAACCACTGAGCCCCCCAAGCCCACACTGTGCTAGCCAATAAGCCACCCTACTGCACTTAGCTAACTACTAAGCCACCAAGCTACACTGTGCTAACCAATGAGCTACCATGTTTCACTGTGCTAACCACTAAGCCACCAAGTTGCACTGTGCTAATCAATTACATAGTTTGTCAGGCCGAAAAAAGACATATGTCCATCCAGTTCAGCCCATTTATTAAAGTGTTGCTAAAGTGTTAAAGTATTGATCCAGAGGAAGGCAAAAATCCCCATGAGGTAGAAGCCAATTGACCTCATTGGGAAAATTTTATAAGGAAAAAAATCCTTCCGACCCCCCCAATCTGGTAATCGAAAAAATCCTGGGAAAAACCCCTTCCGGAATCCTAGCACTAAAATTTTATATTATTCGCTCCAGAAATGCATCCCAACCCTTCTTGAATTGTTATGAATCACTTTTCAATCCCTCTGGCAAGATTCCACAGTTCACCGC
>JAODAL010015406.1:0-84004 GCA_025379985.1 Phyllomedusa bahiana | reverse complement strand
TTCTCTTGTACCTAGTGAATATAAATTACAGAACAAATAGTCTGTCGGAAGTTAACGGAGAGAGGATACTCATACAGACAATTAAATCATGCCACTAAGAGGGTAAATGAAATTGATAGGTCAAAACTATTTTTGAAAAAACATAGGAATCCAAGATCATCTGATAATATTATCACTTTCACAACTAATTATAGCAAACAATTTAACAAAATCGTGAACATCATCAAAACACACTTACCTATTCTGTACGTTAATCCATTTATCAAGGATATTTTAAAAAAAGTCAGATTTATTTCACGCAAAGCCCCGAGTATAGGTTCCCGTATCTCCCCCAGTTTTTTCTCATCTAATTCCCACTCTGTCCCACCCACCTGGCTCAGCACTATAGGTTTTTATGGTTGTGGACATAAAATCTGCACAATGTGCAACTATGTAGATAAAGCAACATCCTTTACATCATATAGCAACAATAAAACTTTTCAGATCAAAACTATATTAATTTGCAACACCAAATATGTTGTGTACCTTGTCAGTTGTAAAATTTGCAAGGTACAGTATGTTGGGTGTACTACGGGTCATCTGAAAATTCGCATCCGTAGGCATTTATCGGACACTCATCAATCTGATCTGTTTAAATGCTCTGCTGTTTCAAAGCATTTTGCTGAAGCACATGGTGGCGACTTACGCTCTTTCTCCGTAATAGGTATAGAAAGAGTTATAGTTTCGCCACGAGGAGGAGACACAGTGAGAAAGCTTTTAGCGAGAGAGGCGTGGTGGATTTTCCACCTTGAAACAAGAGTCCCGTTAGGTCTAAAATACGAGACAGGACATACACTATTAGGTTGTCCGGAGGTTTTTATTCCCCTTTTTTTTTTTTTTTTTTTCTCTTTTCCCATTTTTTTTTTACTTTTCCCCTTTTCCTTTATTTTTTTTTTTTTTTTTTTTCTTCTTTCTTTATCTATTAGCTTTTTATTTGCATTTGCATCTTTATCCTTGTTTATATGTTTATACTTGTTTACTATGTCTAGTATTAGTATTTTTTAAATTTTTGCACTTGTGAGTTTTGTAACACGCAGGTCTATTTAAGCAATTGCATTATGCATCAGCTGTACCATGAGTAAGGGTCATGTGACCCGAAAAAGCGTCGGTCCAACCAACTGCAGGACTTAGCTTGCTCTGTGTGTCTCTCGTTTGGTCGCCCATATGGATGTTTTTGCTTGCATGCACCTTTTATTATCTACTTTTCAATAAAGAAGAATTTTGCTTTTAAGAAGCTTGCTGCCAGGGTCTGATTTGGAGAGAGTGCCAAGCTGGTTCATCCTTCGTTTGCTTTAACAATTTACGGTGGTAGCGCCCGGAGCCGTGCTGACAACTCCATGACTGCATCATACCGGTGGACTGTATATCGTTGAATACTAAAGAGGTGAGCTGTTTTCTTTTCTTTGGTTTGGAACATCTATTTGGCACTTTCCATGACCGGTCATACCCTCAGCACATTAACTAGTATTTTTACAGTGAGACATTTGGTTGCTACTTTACATGGTGAGACATCTGGTTGGCACTCTGCATGACCGATCATACCTTGGCACATTGGCTGGTATTCGTATGGTGAGACATGTAGTCGGCACTTTGCTTGACTGGTCATATCATTGGCACATTGGCTGGTATTTTTATGGTGAGACATATAGTTGGCACTTTGCTTGACTGGTCATATATTTGGCACGTTGACTGGTATTTGTATGATGAGACATCTTCTTGGCACTTTCCATGACCAGTGATACTCTTAGCAGATTGACAATGTATACATATATATTGCTTTTTCTCAGCAGAAGCCGTGCAGACATCCCAATGATTGCCAAGGAATTACCTACCCAGGAGGAGGGGTGAGTAGCAAATATCTAATATCAAATTCAGGAACCACTCAAAAATATAAATGACCCATGTAATATTGTAGCGACTTTCTGGTGTACAAAATCCATCTTCCAATAACTCATTGGAGGATTTGTTATGGAAGGAGTCCGGACCCTGTGCTACAGTATTAACCTGATTCTTAAGAGAAACTTTGTCTCCTTGCATAGACACCCTATTACTATTCATGAAGCTTGTGTAATACTTCATTTCCCCTCCAGTGGTGCTGTGGGGAAGCTGAATGCGCTGCTAGGATGATTGATTTTAGCTGATCGCAGGGGGTGCCTGCAGAAGAGCGATCTGTGATCAGACTAGAATCCAGAGATCTATCAAACACAAAGAGATAATCCACAGTGGGTAACACCTTTCGGTTCTATGAGCAGATAAGATCCAGACTGGACCCAGGTTAGGCTGCGGGGGTCATACAGTAAAGCTTGATTTCCCCCAGGCATTTCATATTCTTCCACATACCAGGTGTTATATAACATAAGAAGGTGGGTGAGGGGGACAATGGGAGATAACAAGGGGTTGACATTAATGGAGAGTCATTTACAAGCCCAACCGGCTCTCCATTCCTTCAAGGGGTTGTCTCACTACATAGATTAGCTTTCAACATGTTGGGATCACTAAATGAAGAAGTTTTCCAAATATATTGCGTTGTTCATTTTTTTGTTGTTGATGAGCTACAAGTGATTTTATCACTTTCTGAGGGCTTTCTAGTTTCTCTAGTGACCGGCCTGTTTGTTTGTTCTCTCTCTGCTGTTTATTCTATCTAATAGCAGGGAGTGAGGTCATCCCACAGGTCATGGCACAGAACTCTGGACAGTGAGAGCTTGTTTGTTATCTGATCTTTCAGACAAAAGACATTAATTACTACTGTTTACTTTAGCTCTGAAGCTTCCCTGGTCCTGACAGCAGGAGATTTATCTAATTAACAGAAGTCTGAATACTTGGAGCTCATATGCTAATTACAGACAGCTTGACCAGGAAGTGACATAGCAAAGCAGCATTATTTCATTCATGCATCCTATGAACTTTGAGATGAGACAACCCCTTTAACAAAACTTTCAGAGGCCCATTCCTAAGACTGGTGGGACCTGCACCTAAGAGACTTTGATGGCATATCCTAGCAATGTAGGAACATTCAAAGTAGGAACATTCCTTTAAACACTCACATTGGTATGATCCAGTATCTGGTGAGGTCACGTCTTCCAGAAACATAATGTAGATAATAAAGAATCTTTTTGTTCTAATAAATCTTAGGTTTTCCATTGACAAAAGCAAAAAGGTCTTTCTACCTGACGACAACAACAACCTGGAATCCGACAAAGATTTGTCACCACCTCCAGACATCCCCGCAGAACCTCCCGGGCCTCTACCCGTCCAAAAGTGCAAGAAGAAGAGGAGGAAGAGGAAGAGCAGGAAGATGAAGGCGGTGGTGGTGATCCGGGGCCGGCGTCCTAAGCCTGGCAAGATTGGTTTAAAAATTGGTGCAGGTCAAAGTGGATGAAACTTGGGTGAAGCAGAAGAGATTAGTAAGAGGGTTTCATCCGAATCATCAAGGTTTAGTGAGGTCCTTGGGTAAAAAGTGTGCAGGTCTCAGTTTCTCTAGTAAGCACCAAATACCACAATTCTCCCATTCAGAGGTGTAGCTTAAATCTCCAGGACAAAATGTATAGAGGGGCCCCTACCTGCCATGTGCCACTTATAATACAGGTGTCTTCCTATGTGGCAGAGCAGGCCCCCCTGGCTCCAGGGCCTGGTGGCAACTGAAACCTCTATAACTATTATTACACCCCTGCTGCCATTCAGTGACCCGACAAGGGCATCTAACAGCCCCCAACATGACAATAGCAGATAGAGTCCCGCTGTATCTGCAGCGGGAGTCACCCCATGCTCTCCTCCATGGGAGTCACCCCATGCTCTCCTCCATGGGAGTTTTCCTTCTCTCTCTGTTCCCAATCAGTCCACTACAAACAAGGCTGCTGATAGGTCAGATTTGGAAGATGGTGGTGGTAGTGGGGATGATTTACTGAGTTTCTCCCATTCAGGCGGACATGTAGTCCTTAAACTAGATCCCTTAGTTCTCCATATATAATCCAAAAAATTAGACTATGGTAACACAATCAATTGAGGCTCTTGAGATGATTTCCATATTTGCCCTCCTATAACCAGACCCTGTGTAGGGTCAAATTATGGCATGAGCTGTGGATCATTTTTGATGCCCCCATTATGGTCAACTTATGGCATGAATGATTGGTCATTCCTTGCTGCCACGTTAATCAGTGCTCCAACCTTACAAATCCATTGGATGTGGGAGCCTTTCGCTGCTGCTTCTCTCCTTGGACAGAATACTATGGTTCCTCTAATGGATATTTCTTTACTTTAGGTATTTTCTCTGGAAAATTCCATTTAAAGTTGCCTAAAAAAGCCATTGGAAATCGTAAGTCACCTGAAAATGTTCTGTCAGAGATCTGCACGTCCCTAAAGTTTTTAAAGCTGGCGGCGGATTCTTCTCTCTACAGTGAAGGAAATAAGTATTTGATCCCTCGCTGATTGTGTAAGTTTCCCACTGACAAAGACATGAACAGTCTATAATTTTGAGGTTTATTTTAACATTGAGAGATAGAATATCCAAAATAAAATCCAGAAAATCACATTGTATAAAATATATACATTTATTTGCATTGAAGGGAGAAATAAGTATTTGATCCCTCTGGCAAACAAGACTGAATGCTTGGTGGATAAACCCTTGTTGGCAAGCACAGCTGTCAGACGTTTTTTGGAGTTGATGATGAGGTTTGTGCACATGTCAGGAGAAACTTTGCACCACTCCTCTTTGCAGATCATCTCTAAATCATTAAGATTTTGGCAACTTGGAGCTTTAACTCCCTCCATAAGTTTTCTATGGGATTAAGGTCTGGAGTCTGGCTAGGCCACTGCATGACCTTAATGTGCTTCTTTTTGAGCACATCCTTTGTTGCCTTGGCTGTATGTTTTGGGTCATTGTCTTGCTGGAAGACCCAGCCACCACCCATTTTTAATGTCCTGGCGGAGGGAAGGAGGTTGTCACTCAGGATTTTACGGTCCATGGCTCCATCCATTCTCCCATTGATGCAGTGAAGTAGTCCTGTGCCCTTAGCAGAGAAACACCCCCAAAACATCATGTTTCCCCCTCCATGCTTGACAGGGGGGACAGTGTTCTTTGGGTCATAGGAGGCATTTCTCTTCCTCCAAACACGGCGAGTTGAGTTAATGCCAAAGAGCTGAATTTGGTCTCATCTGACCCCAGCACCTTCTCCCAATCACTCCCAGAATCCTCCAGGTGTTCATTGGCAAACTTCAGGCGGGCCTGCACATGTGCCTTCTTGAGCAGGGGGACCTTGCGGGCACTGCAGGATATTAATGTGTTACCAATGGTTTTCTTGGTGACTGTGGTCCCAGCTGCCTTGAGATCAGTAACAAGTTCCCCCCTGTGTAATTTTAGGTTGATCTCTCACCTTCCTCATGATAAAGGATCCCCCACGAGGTGAGATTTTGCATGGTGCCCCAGATCGATGGCGACTGACAGTCATTTTGTATTTCCTCCATTTTCTTACTATTGCACCAACAGGTGTCTCCTCCTCACCCAGCGTCTTACTTATGGTTTTGTAGCCCATTCCAGCTTTGTGCAGGTCTATGATCTTGTCCCTGACATCCTTAGAAAGCTCTCTGGTCTTGCCCATGTTGTAGAGGTTAGAGTCTGACTGATTGAGTCTGTGGACAGGAGTCTTTTATAAAGGTGACTATTTAGGACAGCTGTCTATAATGCAGGTAATGAGTTGATTAGGAGCCTCTAACTGGTCTGTAGGAGCCAGAACTCTTAATGGTTGGTAGGGGATCAAATACTTATTTCTTTCAGCAAAATGCAAATAAATTTATATAATTTACACAACGTGATTTTCTGGATTTTATTTTGGATATTCTGTCTTTCAATGTTATAATTAATCTACCCTTAAAATTATAGACTGTTCATGTCTTTGTCAGTGGGAAAACTTAGACAATCAGCAAGGGGTCACATACTTATTTCCTGCACTGTATATCTGTGTAATGTAACCAGAGACAAGGCCTGGGTCAGATCTGAGTTCACCTCATCAGCCGCAGTGAAAGTTACTAATTTCTGTTCCCTATTTGCAGGCATTTTCTTCATTGCTCTCTGCTCCTGTCTCCAGTACCATCTGGCCCAGTCGGGTGAGTACATGCGTCCACGCACAATACTGCATAATGTTTTTTGTGCAAGGACTGTGTCTCCCATAGAAATAGTCAGGTGCTAATTTACAATCCTTCTAGAAGTATTCTGCTTGATTGCTGACACTCTCCTCAGGTTACGTTTCCAGCAGACAAAGCACTTTCCTGGGACGTTGTATCTTGTAGCTGCACTCATCATACAATGTCACAGACACAGCTGACCAGATGGGATTGATGGAAAATCCAACCAATTATCAAGAACATTTTACTTATAGAACCTCAGTATTTTTGAGGTGCATGCAGTAATCAGTGCTCTAATAGCGCCTCTCTTCAGTACAGTGCGGTACTACATGTCCTGTACTGCTCTTACATGTATTAGTGAGGTGCATGCAGTGATTGGTGGTCTATAGCTCCTCTCTACAGTACAGTGCGGTACTACATGTCCTATTCTGCTCTTACATGTATTAGTGAGGAGCATGCAGTGATTTGCGGTCTATAGCGCCTCTCTAAAGTACAGTGTGATACTACATGTCCTGTACTGCTCTTACATGTATTAGTGAGGTGCATGCAGTGATTGGCGGTCTATAGCGCCTCCCTACAGTACAGTGCAGTACTACATGTCCTGTACTGCTCTTACATGTATTAGTGAGGTGCATGCAGTGACTGGTGGTCTATAGCGCATCTCTACAGTACAGTGCGGTACTACATGTCCTGTACTGCTCTTACATGAATTAGTGATGTGCATGCAGCGATTGGTCTATAGCGCATTCCTACAGTACAGTGCAGTACTTACTTTATCCTGTATGGCTCTCACATGTATTAGTGAGGTGTATGCAGTGATTGGTGGTCTAAAAGCCCCTCTCTACAGTACAGTGCGGCACTACATGTCCTGTACTGCTCTTACATGTTTTAGTGAGGTGCATGCAGTGATTGGTGGTCTATAGCGCATCTCTACAGTACAGTGCGGTACTACATGTCCTGTGCTGCTCTTACATGTATTAGTGAGGTGCATGCAGTGACTGGTGGTCTATAGCACCTCTCTACAGTACAGTGCGGTACTACATGTCCTGTACTGCTCTTATATGTATTAGTGAGGTACATGCAGTGATTGGCCGTCTATAGGCCTCTCTACAGTACAGTGTGGTACTACATGTCTGTACTGCTCTTACATGCATTAGTGAGGTACATGCAGTGTTTGGGCCCGTCTATAGCGCCTCTCTACAGTACAGTGTGGTACTACATGTCCTGTACTGCTCTTACGTGTATTAGTGAGGTACATGCAGTGATTGGCCGTCTATAGCACCTCTCTACAGTACAGTGCGGTACTACATATCCTGTACTGCTCTTACATGCATTAGTGAGGTACATGCAGTGATTGGCCGTCTATAGCGCCTCTCTACAGTACAGTGCGTACTACATTCCTGTATGCTCTTACATGCATTATTTGAGTAATGCAGTGATTGGCCGTCTTATAGCGCCTCTCTACAGTACAGTGTGGTACTACATGCCCTGTACTGCTTCTTACATGTATTAGTGAGGCGCATGTAGTGATTGGTGGTTATGGGAGCCTCTCTCCCAGTACAGTGCGGTACTACATGTCCTGTACTGCTCTTACATGTATTAGTGAGGTGCATGCAGTGATTGCTGTTCTATAGGTCCTCTCTACAGTACAGTGCGGTACTACATGTCCTGTACTGCTCTTACATGCATTAGTGAGGTACATGCAGTGATTGGCGGTCTATAGCCCCTCTCTACAGTATAGTGTGGTACTACATGTCCTGTACTGCTCTTACATGTATTAGCGAGGTGCATGCAGTGACTGGTGGTCTATAGCACCTCTCTACAGTACAGTGCGGTACTACATGTCTGTACTGCCCCTTACATTGCATTAGTGAGGTACATGCAGTGATTGGCCGTCTATAGCGCCTCTCTACAGTACAGTGCGGTACTACATGTCCTGTACTGCTCTTACATGTATTAGTGAGGGGCATGCAGTGATTGGCGGTCTACAGCACCTCTCTACAGTACAGTGTGGTACTACATCTCCTGTACTTCTCTTACATGTATTAGGGGGGTAAATGCAGTGTTGGCGTTATAGGTTCTTACAGTACGTGCGGTAATACGTCCTGTACTGTTTACATGTATTATGAGGTGTGCAGGTTTGGCGGTCTATAGCGCTCTTACAGTACAGTGCGGAATTTCCATTCCCCTGTACTGCTCTTACATGTATTATGAGGTGCAGCATGATTGGAGGTTATAGGCCTCTTACAGTAAGTGCGGACTACATTTGTACTGCTTTACATGATTAGGAGGTGCATGCAGTGTTGGAGGTTTTATAGAGCCCTCTACAGTACAGTGCGGTACTACATGTCCTGTATGCTCTTAATTTTTAGGAGGTGCATGCAGTGATGGGGGGTTAATGCGCCTCTCACAGTACGTGCGGTACTAATGCCCCTGCACTGCTTTACTGTCCCAGATGAGGGCCTCATTTTCTGGTCCATTGTGTATAAAGTCCATGACCTGTCCTCATGATAGAAAGTGATCTCCATCAGCTCCTCTTGATGTTATGTGAAGGACGCGCTGTATCTGGATGAGTTATGGTCTCATCATACAATGGTCGCCCCCAAAAATTTAAATATTTTGTTGAGGACGCGCTGTACTTTGAAATTCTACAAAAAAAGTCCCCTCTGAATTAGCAGATTGGGCTGTTATGGATAAGTAGCATATATGATGAACCCCTCCTCCTCTCTTCTACAGCCCCTATACTTCTAGAATCTTCCCTTCGCTGAAGAAGCTCTTCTTCCTCTTTAGTAGCTCTTTCTTCTTTGCAGCAGCTCTTCCCCCATTGCAGTCCCTTTCTTCCAAACCCCGCCCCCAGTTTTATCTGGGCTTTATGTGTGTGCGATCATTTATGTAGTCTTTCCCCAACCGTGAGCTCATGACGCTGCTCCGTACAGATGTTCCCATGGTTCTCAAGCAAAACGACCAGAACTTCATTTTCCAACACCCCCCATCTGGTCCTGGACCCGGCTCTGTTTGCTACAGAGATAAATCTCTGCTGGAAATGTTCTGCAGCCCGGGGAGTGTTCAGTATTTTGGGTCAAACTGGAAATGGGGACGGAAACCCCCATAACGCTGCTGGAGGTAACGACTTCATCTTGGGGGGGACAAAGTATCATTCTCAGGGCTCCTACTTACTTGGTAGCGTTCAATGGCCGCCATCTTGTCCAGGTCTATCATGCAAGAAATTTGATTGACAACCCCTGTGGGATCTGTCATGGTGGCCGTTCTGGTTCCCACTGAGCCACAGAAGACACTATAGAATAAATGCAGAGGCTGCTTCCATCAGATCTTGGCTTTTTATTAGCATTTTTGTTTTTTTGTTGTGGGGTGAAAAGAACCTAGTAAAAACTGGGTTTTTCCATTCTGCTTTCTGGAGTGTTGAAAAGATGCACCACATTTTTGACCAATTTTTTGTGCAAAATTGGGGCAACAATTTGAAATGAGCATCAAAAAACATTTTTTTTTTAATTATTTCCAGACTGTAACCACTTCGTGAAGAAGAGTTTATAAACAGGGGGGGAGTCCCAAACTGAACCTTTTGCGCCAGAAAAGGGAAGAAATTAAAAATTTGCTGTTGCTCGTTCATCGGTGAGTGAAAAACATTATAAATGGTTTCCCCACGAAAAAGCGCATCCCGTCCCTGGGGTTTGTCAGGTATTGGATGGCCCCTAAAAATTTAATGGGGCTGAACTGTAATACCACAAATGGCCTGAGGACAAATGTGGCGCTGCTTTTGGAAAAAAGTAGCTATGTTGTTCTAATCCTGGATAATCCCTTTGTGATTTATCAGAGTAACATAGTATCATAGTAAGTGACAGCAAATCATTAGGACATGGACCAACTGCCTGGAATGGATTAAAAAAACGCTATATCGGTGTTTCCCTGCACAAGGTGAATGGAGAAATGATGCAAATCCCTGCCCCCCGGGGAGCCCATAGAGCCTCTGTACAGGGGAAAAAATTTTAAATTTGACCTTGACTTCGTTTTCTCAGAATTGGGGGCCCCAAAGGTCAGACCCCGGTGACCATAAGATAACGGTACTAGTATATACTAGAAATTTCCACATTTTCAAATAGGAATAATCCTTTAAGATGATGAGAGCAAATGAATAAAGTGAACTCCTGTCTAGAAATTCATAACCAGAACTTGCTGTGCAGTTTGTGGATCTGGACGACTCTCATCTAATGCAGAATTGTGTTCTTTGTTCCATTCTCCTGAGTGAATCTCCCTGGAGGAGAAAAAATGGAAAAGTGACAATATAAAAAGGGGTGGAAGGAGGATGTATTGTTTTTTTATATCATCTATCTATTATCTATTATCTATCACATCTATCTACCCATATCATCTATCTTCTCATATTATCTATTATCCCATATTATTATTATTATCTTCTATTCCCAATTATCTATCTATTATTATCTATCTATCTATTTATTATTATTATTCATATCTATTATCCCATTTATTTTTACTATCTTCATTTTTTTATCTTCACATACTTCTATCATCTATCTATAATATCTATTATCTATCTATTATCTATTACCCCTATCTATCTATCTATCTATTATCTATCTACCCCATATTTTTATCTATCTATTATCTGTCTATCATTATCTCATATCTACTATTATCTTCTATCTATCTATCATCTCATATCTATCTATCTATATCTATCTCATATTATTATTATCTTTTATCTATTATCTCTATCTATCTCATATTATCAAATTACCCCTATCTATCTATCTATTATCTATCTATCTATCTATTTCCCTATTATCTATCTATCTATCCCTATCTATCTATTATTATCTATCATTTTATCTATCTATCTATCTCATTCTATTATCTATCATCTTTTATTATCTATCTATCTATCCCATATCTATCTATTATTACCATTTTCTATCTATCCATCTTTTCCCATATCTATCTATCTTTTAAATCTATTATCTACCCCCATATCATCTATCTATTATCTCCCCCAAATTTCTTTCTATTATCTATCTATCTTTTATCTATCTATCTATCTATTCAATCTGTCTGCTATCAGTCTATCCCCATATCTATCTATCCATATTATCTACCCATTTATCTATCATCTATCTATCTATCATCCCAAATTATCTATCACCCATATCTATCTATCTATCTATTATCTATCTCATATTGTCTATCGTTATCCCATATCTATCTATCTATCTATCTATCTATCTACACTATCTATCTATCTACAGTCAAACCCATATCTATCTACCCCATATCTATCTATGTATATCTATCTATCTATCTATCTATCTATTATCTTCTATCTATCTATCCCTATCTATCTATCTATTTACCTTTTCTATCTACCCCATAGCTTTTCGATCTATTCTATCTACCCAATCTATCTATCCCATATCTATCTACCCTTAAATCAAATCTACCCCATTCTACAAACTATCTATCTTTTCTATCTATCTATTCTATTATATCCCAAAACTATCCTATCTTTTCTTTTCAATCTACTATCTACCCCTTTTTTATCTATCTATCTATCAAACCCCCCTTTAAATTTTTCTATCAACTAACCCAAAACTATCTTTCTGTCGCCTGTTATCGGCCAGTTTTATCTGTGTAAAATCTGTCTGTCTATCAAACTATCAAATTTAAATTATCTAGATAAAAGGGAAAAAAAGAGATACGGTCCCCGCCCGGTAATAGTGCCAAAAATTTTAAATGGGATAAAGTGTTGGATTTATTATAAAAAAAATTTTTATAGGCATTTAAGTCTACAATTTAAAAAATATAAAAAACCCCCTACGCTTTTTCGCGCAAAGGACCAGCGCTCATCGGGGGCATGGGGGTGCGAAACCCCGGGTTTTTCTTATTTTTTAAAAATTGTGAGAGTAAATGCCTCAAAATTTTTATTAATAAATCCAACACTTTTATACCCCCAAAGTGTTTGGGGCCCCTATTACCAACGGCCCCGGAGTCTCTTTTTCATTGTATTTTATATCCCAAGGGCCACGTGGAGGTATACACGGGAATTTCCGGACCCCGGGCCCTCCCGCGGTAGATGCTCTATTAAGAGCAAATAAATCCCTAAGAGGGTTGTGTCTCTAAACTAAAAGCACAACATTACTAGGTGAGCAGTATTACTGTGACACATTTTCAAACTAACTTTACGTGTTTCACGATTGTGTGCTTGTGCTTTTTTTCTTGTTTTCTATATCTATCTACCATCTACAATAATTTTTTTATACCCCCTTTTTTCCCCCTAGATCCTCCCCCTTTGTCAAAGTCATTTCCCCACTGTGGGATCCCCCTTTTTCCCTTCACCAGAATGAAAAGGGAATTTCCCGGTTTTAGAGCCCCCTTTCTGTCCACAGAGAGTCCACATCTTTGCCTCCTGTTTTGCTTGTTTCCAAGAAATATCTTTACCTAAAATTATCTGCAGCCATTTAGATTCTGGAGAAATTTGGACTGAACATGGTAAAGGGACTGGAGACTCGGCTGTGGTCGTCATGTCATCAGCAGGTAATCATTTCTTTATCGATGTGTCGTAGCCTCAGGGGTTTCCACGACCCTTTATTCCCTTCCAAACCCCAGAAATCCCCCCCAAAATTTTTCACCTGATGGAAACAAAGGGGGGATTCTTGCAATGTTTGGATTTTTAGAGGTTAAAGGGGTCGTCTACTAAAAGGGTTGTTTTTTTTTTATATTAAAAAAACTTTCAAAAACAAGTCCCGTTTGCAATACGTTTTCCCTTAAAAGTTTAATTTTACCCATTCCCAGTTTTCCCCTTTGTATGGGGTCATCACTCTCCCGGGAATATGGTAAGGAAACCCGTTCAATCTCTCCCGTATACTGCCCGCATGGTGTATACTTTCAGACCTGTGTGGGTCTCTCCTGATAGGCGGGCCCGCATGGGCGCTAAAGCTACAGGGCCTTTCTATAGCTTTGTATTTTCCCGTGCTTTGGGGCTATAGCTTCGACCTGGTTTACTGCGCCCTTTGTAGAAGCCCGTAAAAAACGCCCCAAAACCAAAAAAAAACCAAAAAAAACAGGACTGAGGTAGGGTGAAACAATTTTTTAGTGAGCAACGCCTTTAAGTGACTTCTTTGTTATTTCTTTAAGTGAAACTAAAGGGTTTTTGCAGTTTTTTAGAGTTTACAGAAGAAAAATTGAAAAAAAGGAGGGGGTTCGGGGCACTTTCCCCCAATGAACATTGGGGATTGGTTTCAAAAATTTTGAAAATTTATTCAAGGGAAAAAAAGTTCTTGTTTCAGGAAAAAGGAGATCCTACAGCTTTTCATCACTCAAGAGCCTCTCGCCTCCGCCTAATTTTGAAAATAAGGAAGCTGAACTCCTTTAGCACAGAGCATTCAGCTTCTGTAAAAAAGATAAATTTCGCTTAGGCATGAAAAAATTCACAAGACAGCAAGTATGACTGACTCCTGCACCACGCTAGACCTCTCCAAATGGGTACATACAGGACTGGGACAAGGTATTACGGTGCCCTTGGCAAATAAGGCACATAGCGCCCCCCAATGGGAGAATTCAGCCCCATCCATTCCTCCTTGTACCCCCTTTCTGCCTAGGATTAGGTTGCTGAGGTGGTTGCTTACCTTTGCCTACCCGTTTTTCTGGTCCTGGGTAAAACCCCCTTTCCCCCCCAACCCCTTTCCTCGCAACCCCACAAAAAAAAGTACCACCTCCTTACCCCCCTAGACCCGGGAATGGTTAAAAATTTTTATCAAAACCCAAAAAAACCTTACCAATATTGGGAAAATGTTTTTTTAATATGTTCCCATTTTTAAGGGGCGACCATGCCCCCACAATCTATTGTCGGAATCGGGTATTTGAACTTTGGGGTTCAAACTTTTTAAAATTGAAGTTCTTTTTTCCCCTGCAGGGCCCAGGGGCGATTCACCCGGAAAAGTGGGATCTGAAACCAGTTCCACTTTTTGGCCCAGGGACATTCTACGCTTCTTATTTCCTACTTTTGTTTTCTGTGAAATTTTTAATATGTTGCTTAATATTTTGTGTCTTGTAGTCGCCTAAAGGTTTAAAATTTCATGCTGAGATTTTAGTGCATCCAAAAAAATTTGAATTCATTGAAAATTAAAGGGTTTCCCCAGGACTTCTTTTTATTTTTTAAAAAGGGGGCTCACAGATGTATTTTTTAAAACCCTTTTGTAATTTAAAATGTAATGGGGTTATCCCCAAAAAAAAATGGTTTTCTCAAATTATTTTTTCAGTGATAAAAAAAAATTTTTTGAGAGGAAACTAGTATGGTCATGTTTTGTTTTTCAAAAAATACCCCCCTTTCCCCCCAAACCCAACATGGACCCTGGGGGTTGGGAAAATGTTTTTAAACATCTAACAACCTCCTGGAATAGAGGAAGCATGAAAAGATGATGTAACTACCTTATGTAAAATAGAAATGATACTGCAGCTTCCATTACCAGACAATCTCTCTGTTAAATGATTCAATGCTTTATTGAATCCCATAATAAAAATTTTTGGGGAAAAAGTTTTTAAAACCTTAGTGGAACAACTCACTATCAAAGAGGGCTGTTTTTGGTCACGTAGTGCTCCTTAGTCATAGCAAAAACAGGCTAAAAGTGTTCAAAGAAAAAGAGAAAAAACAGGTCCAAAGTGTTGGCACGGGGAAAGGGTTGGTTAAAAGGGCCCATAGAAAAAAAGAGGCTGGCTGGGGTTTAAATAACCCCCGGGTGAAAACAAAGTAAAAAAATAAGAAATGTTTTGGTTATGGGCTTTAATAAAAATCCCAAACCCAACAAATTTTAAGTACAAAAAAAAAAAAATTGTTGAAAAAAAAAAATTTTAAAAAAGAAAAAAATAATATCCCCAAATTTAAACCAAAAATGTGAAAAAAAAATTTTAAAAAAATATATATTTTTATAAAAAATATTTTTTTAAAATTTAAATAAAAATAATATAAATAAATTTTTCTTTTTTGAATTTTTTTTTTTTGCAATACTAGGGAAAAAAACCTGTTTTATATGAAATTGCCCATTTACCAAAAGTCAATGCATAAAATGTATTACAGAAAATTTTAAAACATTAAAGGAGTTGTCTCCCTCAGGTTTCATAGGATGCAGAAAAAAATACGCTGCCCTTTCCCGGTCAGACTGACTGTATTTACAAAAAGCCCAGGGTGTTTCAACTCTGTGTTTTCAGTTGCTAATTATTTTAAATTTAGCTCAGAAGCTTCTATGCAAAAGTTTTTATCTGACCCCTCAAACAAAAGCCCTAATTAGAGCTGTTTACTTTAGATGACTCACTCACTGCTATCACATAGAACAAACAGCAGGGGGGAGAGATGTTTACAGGTTGGTCACTGAGGGAGCAGAAAGAGCCATGGAGGTCATAAAATCACTTGTAGCCCTTAGAAAAAAACGATGAAAAAGCAATATATTTGGAAAATGTCTTTGTTTTGTTTTTCCCCAATTTTAAAAAGCTTTTCTTTGTAGCGAGAAAACCCCTTTAAAATAAAAAAAAAATAAAAAAAGAATTACAAAAAAATGAACTGAAATCTTCTCATTATCCAAATGGAGTACATTTTCAATTTGAAGATCCTTTTATACTCAATTTTTTCCCAATCGCTTAGAAAGATCACCCCCACGACTCCAAAAGAATTTTGTCATACCACAAAAACGCAATTCATGCTTAAAATATCCCATCCTTAATACATTAGTTACAATAGTAACAAAAAGTGTCCACTCTCACGCGCTTCGAGCCACACAAGGCTCTTACTCAGCTATGAAATACATTGAAAAACACCTTTTTGCTTTTTTTGTAACTTTTTTTTAAATTAAAGATCTGATTTTTTTTAGCAGAATTTAACCCTTGATGCTGGATGAAACAATACGTGGGGCAGGAGGGAGGGAAAAAAGGCTCCCCAACCCGAAAGACCAACTGCCCCCGGGTAAAAAGCGTCTCTGGCTTGGGGGAGACAGAAAATAATCATATGTTCAACAGTTTAATTTTGTTATCGTTCTTAAAGGGGTCGTCTCACTACAGGGATCGCTGCTTTTTATGTTAAAGATCTTGCAAAAACAAGTCACTTTGCAGTATTTGTCCATTAACATGCCTACCATTCCTAATTCCCTCTGTTGGGCGTCACCCTCGGGCGTATAGCTACAGACCTGTTTAATTTTCCTTATAGGCGGCCAGCCCCTGGTTGCATAGTCAACCTGTTCAATCCTCCTGAAACTGCCAGCACTGGTCGGTATAGCTACAGACCTGTTCAATCCTCCCGTAGGTGCCCGCCCGGTTGCTATAGCTACAGGGCCTGTTCAATTCTCCTGAAGGCGCCAGCACTGGTTGCATACAAGACTGTTCACTCTCCGATAGGGTGCCAGATGGTCCCCCATAGTAAGCCTGTTCAAAACTTTCCCGATAGGTGCCCGCACTGGGTTTCTATAGTACAGACCTTTTCGATCTCTCCGATAGGGTGCCGCCCGGTCGCTATAGCTCAGACCTGTTCAAACTTCCCGATAGGGTGCCCCGATGTCCTATATACAGAAACCCGTTTGTCTATCTGAAGGTTGAGCATGGTTGCTTTAAGCCTACTTTTCTCGCCCTTGTGGAAGCCAGTAAACAGTCTCTGAATTCAAAATGAAACCAAGAAGACAGGACTGAGGTGAGATGAATCAATTTAGTGAGAAAACCCCTTTAAGCTAAGTAGAATAGTGAGTAGAAACAATACATTTTTTTCTTTTAAACAATAGGTAAATCTCCCCCAAATTCTTGAGTCTGTTCTGACAAGAATGAGACTCCTCTGAGGTTTTCTCTGACTGTTTTTCTTCTTGAGGGTGTGTGGTTTGTGGAAAGCCACATGAGGTCCCGGCAATGTTAGAAAACCTAAAATTAGGATATTGGGATAGTTATGCATAGATTAGCCTTGGGTGTTGATATTCATTCACATTGTCAGACGAGGATCCCTCTCTCCGGGGGACCCCATATATCTGGGCATTACATGGGCAGCCTTTTGGTTTCAGTATGAATTGTGTAATACCCCAATTGCCCTGTGGTGGCGCTGCAGCAGAAATTAACACCTGCCGCCAGGTTCCTCCATACACTAGAGTCACTCAATAGGACGCGCTTCTAAAAAAAAAAAAAAACATCATAAAATGTGGATGAGCCATTATCTAATAAGGAAAATAACAAAAGATCTGTACAGACGTGAGATAGACTCCAGGCTTTAGGCATCTGTCATAAACCAAATAATGTTGGACTTGGCAAATGTCTCCTTCTCCAGATACCATGACCTTTTCTTGTATCCATTTTATGTAGGTAAAGCTTCATCTTTGTACAATGAAACATTCTGCAGCTTTACTTTGTGTTCCAGATCTTCCCCACCCTAAAATCTCCAAGACTGATACATTGCAACAGTCGCACTTTGAATCACACTGGGGTTTCAGCCTCTGAATTTAAAGGGGTTTTGCCATGAAGTGAGTTCCTTACCTCTTATCTGCTCAGGAGAGAATATAAACAAAGCATGCTGAGTCATGAACGGCTGCAGGGGTGAGAGGGAGGGGGGTAAGCAGAGAGCAAGGAGCGTCTGCAATGTTTACTCAAATAATTACATTCCAGCTGTAATGCAGGAGTGGATTCGCTGGGCCAGCGCAAGCGATGATCGCTAAGCCACGCCAGGGAGTGGAGTCTAAGTAGCCCCCGGTGTTCACCAGAGCCCGCCGCAAAGCGGGATGGACTTGCTGCGGCGTGAGACTACCAGGTCGTTACCCCTGACATGACTGGCTTGCGATGGCAGCCGGGGTACAGCGTGGTACAGAAACGTAATCCAGAGGCGTAGTCGGGGACAGGCAGAAGGTCAGGGCAGGCGGCAGAGGTTCGTGGTCAGAGACAGGCAGACGGTCAGGGCAGGCGGCAAAACAGTTAAGGTCAGGAAAACGTAAGCAGGCGGACTGGTACACGGGTAGGCAAGAGAGAACTCCAACACACTCTAAACGCAAGGTAAGCACACCAACAAACTGGCGGGAGATTTGGGGGGGCGTACACCTTATATAGGACCAGCGGCCGTAAATTTAACCAATTAACGCCGGCTGGCCCTTTAAAATCCAGACCAGCCGTCGCGCGCGCGCGCCTTAAGCAGGGGTCAGCGCGCGCGGCTGTCAGCGCCGAAAGGAGGGGGGACTGGTGAGTACGGGGTCTCCTGGCCAAGGGCAGAAGGACAACGGCTGCGGGCAGCCACGGCACCCGCGCCGAACCCTGTAAGCAGAGGAGGACGGCCGCGGCGAGCCGGGGAGCCAAGCGCCGTGACAACAGCCAGTTGAATCTCAATACAGCAGACAACCTCATACACTGCACTTTGTCCCCAGCCCCTTGCAAGCTCCTTCATGTTCCCTGTCATCAGATAAGAAGTGCAAACACACAAGAGCGGCCAGATCAGCTCCTGTCAGTGTCCTGGTCGTGGCTAATGTAAACTTTCAGGAAACTAAGGGGGACTGAGCAATGCTGCAGCTCTCACAGGCTTCACTTTTTGTAATCACATATATTTAGAAAAGTGATAAAATACCCATTTTGGAGGATTCCATGTCAACAATACATCGTGGCAAAACCCCTTTAATTAAAAATGTTTCCATTCACTGTAAGCAAGCGGAGAACTTAACCCAGCTTCACCTTATCTGATCATTTTTAGCATTATATCTGTCTGATTCAATGTATAGTAAATGCAACAAAGTCTTGAATTAAAATTTGGATTTGTAACTGAATACATCGGCTGCGTGTGATTTTATTTCTGCTTTATATCAAAAGTGAGCGGACAATTATCGACCTTAATGATGAAAGAATCGGGCGTTGCGCCACAGATTCACGCCCTTACCTAAGCTCCACCCATTTTTAGTTTAACCACACCCCCAAAGCAACTTTAAAGGAAATCTGTTGCCAATTTTTTGTTTTACTAATTAAATCAAGCCCCTAATCCATCTTCTTTTCTTCTTAGCTGTTTTTATTTTCTGATTGTAGATTTCTCAATTCAGTCGTGTATATATGATTGTGGGGGCGGCTTTCTTGCTTGCACTGCTTTTAACAGCGTTTAGAGAGATGCTTTACAGCACATTCATACACAGGAGCCTTAAAACGGATTCAGTCCCAATGACTTCTATAGTAGAGTGTTGTGGGCATGCTTTGTGGCCTGGGAAGAAGTCGGTGTGCAGGGAGGGTAGAGGAGGAGCCGTGACATTTCCTATTGTGAATGGTAGACCCCTTAATAGGAGAGCATTGTGGGCATGCTCTGTGGCCTGGGAAGAAGTCAGTGTGCAGAGAGAGGGTAACTCATACATCTCCTATTGTGAATGGTGGACCTTTCTATAGAAGAGTGTTGTGGGCATGCTCTGTGGCCTGGGAAGAAATCAGTGTGCAGGGAGGGGGAGCTGTGACATCTCCTATTGTGAATGGTAGATTCTGTGTTATCTATACACATTGGTGTCTCCTTTCAGTGTAACCCTGCTTGTGCTGATAATGAGGAGACACTGAAACTCTTTCTCTACAGAACAGGAAGTGTCAGTTTATTATTAGGCCTAGTGGCCAAAGTGAAAACTGCAGGACTTAAGAATTATTAAAAAATATTGAAAGTGATATGAAAAAAAAACAAAAAAAACAACCAAAAATCCCTAAAAAAATGTGTTTAACATAAAAACGTGAGT
Organism: Phyllomedusa bahiana; assembly: GCA_025379985.1. NCBI lineage: Eukaryota > Metazoa > Chordata > Amphibia > Anura > Hylidae > Phyllomedusa > Phyllomedusa bahiana. Next base: position 64,121 of record JAODAL010015406.1, on the reverse strand, counting down.
TAAACAATAAGTCATTTTTTGATGATACATTCCCTCTAAGACAATCATGTGATCTTGGACTTCATGCCCTAACTTTGGGCGTCTAAATTGTTCCCAAGAGTTGTGCTCACAAAGGACCATACAGGGGCATGGCTATAGGGGGAGTAGAACATGTAGCCTAATGGAGCTCAACAGCCATTCTGCCACATAAGGAGACTCCAGTATTGGGAATGACGCCTGGTAGCACTTTTTGTATTAGGGCTCAAGAGCTTCACGTTACAGCTTTGGGGCCACATAGTATGATGGCAGGTCCTGGCCACTGTCTTCAATTACTCGTAATACTTTGCCCACTGAATAGTGACCATAAAATGCTATGAACAACATAGCTCTGCCCAGAGGAGTAACATGGGGCCCAATGTAAAACCTGTAACAGGATCCACCCCCGCCCTGCTCCATTTATCACAGGTGTCTCTTTATGTGACATAAGGGCTTTCAGGCTCCTTGCACAAAGGCCCAGATGTCGCTGCTACCTCTGCATCCCCTATAGTTACACCTGAGGCCGTGAGATATTTAGTAATGAACCCACAACCGTGCCAGACATGGTGCCCCCATAACACAGCTCATTCATCTCCTCTATCACCACAGCCAGTGTCAGCACCAAGTTAACTTTTACAGAGGTCATGGCTGACTTTGCTTGTGCTACCAATCTTGATATATATATATATACTATATACATTATGTGTCAAGCCATGGATGAAGTGGGCAGGGGGCTGATTGCAATTATAACACCCAGGTCTATATTTACACATAAAGCTAAGCATGTCTATAGTCCTGTGCTGCTCTCTGATCCTTCAGAGCTGTAATCTCCAAGCATTTCATTGTAAGAGGTGGCTACAGTGTCGCTTTAAAGGGGGTTGTCTCACTACATCGATTCATCTCACCTCAGTCCTGTTTTCTTGGTTCCATTTTGAATTCAGGGGCGTGTTTACTGGCTTCCACTAGGCTGCAGTAGAAGCCAGGTCTGTAGCTATAGCGACCAGTGCTGGCAGCCTATCATGAGAGATTGAACAGGTCTGTAGCTATAGGAAGAAGTGCTGGAAGCCTATCAGGAGAGATCAAACAGGTCTGTAGCTATAGAAACCAGTGCTGGCAGCCTATCAGGAGAGATAGAACAGGTCTTTAGCTATAGCAACCAGTGCTGGCAGCCTATCAGGAAAGGTCAAACAGGTCTGTAGCTATAGCAACCAGTGCAGGCAGCCTATCAGGAGAGATTGAACAGGTCTGTAGCTATAGAAACAAGTGCTGGCAGCCTATCAGGAGAGATTGAACAGGTCTGTAGCTATAGCAACCAGTGCTGGCAGCCTATCAGGAGAGATTGAACAGGTCTGTAACTATAGCAACCAGCGCTGGCAGCCTATCAGGAGGGATTGAACAGGTCTGTAGCTATAGCAACCAGTGCTGGCAGCCTATCAGGAGGGATTGAACAGGTATGTAGCTATAGCAACCAGTGCTGGCAGTCTATTATGAGAGATTGAGAGATTGAACAGGTCTGTAGCTATAGCAACCAGTGCTGGCAGCCTATCCGGAGAGATTGAACAGGTCTGTAGCTATAGAAACAAGTGCTGGCAGCCTATCAGGAGAGATCGAACAGGTCTGTTGTTTTTTAGAAACCCCAGGGGCTGGAACCCTTCGAGAGTTTGAACAGGTTCTGTAATTTTAAAAAAAACCCAGGGGCCTGGAAGCCTATCAGGGGGGTTTGGAACAGGTCTGTAGCTATAGCAACAGTGCGGGCGGGCTTCAGGAGGGTTTAAACAGTTCTGGAGTTTATAGCAACCAGTGCTGGCAGCCCTATTTTGAGAGATGGAGAAAATGAACAGGTTGTAGCTTTAGCAACCATTTTTTTCCCTTGGCGTTATCGGGAAAGGGGGAATCGAAAGGTTTTTGTAGTATAGAAAAAAGCAGTGCGGGGGCCTTTCGGGAGGATAGAAACCGGTCGGGTAGCTATAGTGCCCTGGGAGCTATGCACCCATAGAAGACGGGTTTTTTAAGAATAGGGAGGACACTGGTAATGGACACATATTGCAAAGTGACTTTTTTATGCAAGATCTTTAATATAAAAGGCAGCGATCCTTGTAGTGAGACAACCCCTTTAAGAACGATAACAAAATTAAACTGTTGAACATATGATTATTTTCTGTCTCCCCCAAGCCAGAGACGTCTTCTTAGCCTGGTCAGTTTGGTCATTTCAGGTTGGAGCCTTTTCCCTCCCTCCTGCCCCAAGGGTATGTGTCCCCCATGTGCTGTCATCATAGTGCCTGACGGGCCCTTATATCGGGCTCCTCATCGAGTGGTCATACTTGGTGTTTTTCCTGCACAGGGAAAGCGTTATTCCCTTTCTTCTTACTCCTGATATTGACCAGGACTTCAGCAGTAAAGTAATAATCAGGAAGCGTTTTACTTGACTCATTACAAGTTTTAAGCGTTTTTTTTAGGGGAAAAACGAATAAAAGAAATAAAAAAAAAAAAGGGTTAAAACAAACAACCTAGAGGAAGAAGAAGGGGCTCCGAGGTTACTTAGGTCTTCAGGGTTTTTAAGGGGTTAAGGGTTTTATACTTTTGATTCGGACGCTGTTTTCTGTGCTATTTTGATGTGGATTTCACCCCCAAAGCAGCGTCAAAAATGCCTAAAAAATGCCCCCAGTTCATTTTCATTGATCCCTATATAAAAACACATCACAGTTAAAACAAAAATTGGAATTTTAAACGTTTTTTCTTTTTATTTGAAGGGGTTTAAAAATAAATTTTACGTCAATTCTTGAGGCGGGGTTTTTGACAAAATCCCCAAATGGGGATAGGTAAAAACAATGGGAAAAATTAAAAACCCCGCCCAAGCCTTCTTTTTCCCCAAGTGTGACGGGGTTTTTTGTGTTTGGTTTTGGGTGGGGGGTTTTGATGCGGTTTGATGCGGTTTTGATGCGGTTTGGGGTTTGGGGTTTTTGGGGTGCGGGGTCCGCGCTTTGGAAAAAATCCCCTGGGCCAGTCATTTGTATGGATGTTGCAGAAAAACGACATTGCTGAAAAACTTGTCGGGCAAATTGCGCTTTTTAAACTGGTCAAGAAATTTTAAAACTGCAAAATTTGCTTGGGCCGGGCGAGTATTTGAAGCGGATTTTTGAAGCTGAAAAATTAAAAAAAGAAATCCAAAATTTGGGGGTGTGAACAGAGCCCTTTAGGATCTGGGGCACATGTTTTATTGAAAACATTGCCAAACTCTCCCGGGTTTTTGGGGGGGGGTCCCCCCCATTTGGGGGTTTCCCCCCCGCCCTCCCCGGGGGGGGGTTGGCAAATTTTCCCCCCCCGCCGCCTGCGGCGGCGGGGGGTTTTTTTAAATTACCCGGCGAGGTAAACTTGGGGCGCTCCCCTTGCGCCCGCGGGGCCGCTCCCCAGGCGGGTTTTCAGCGGCCGCAGGGGGGCCGCTTACCCGCCCGCCCGGGTTTTACTGTGCGGGGAGGGGGCAGGGGGGATCGCTCCCCCCCCCTCCTCTCCCTGTATGTACGGCGCCGGGTTTGCGCCGCACTACATTTAGCGGGCGGGGGAAGTGACGCGCGGCGCGGGGGTGCGCGCGGCTGCTCTCACCCCCCTGCCCCGTGAAGGTCGGTCGGGAGCGGCCGCGCTGCGGAGCCGGGTAAGGGTTTAAAATGGATTTTATTTTTTATTTTTATGCTTTAGGGGGCTCTCCCCTGGTAACAAGAGGGCAACTACCTGGCAACAATGGGGGCATATGGCAACAATGGGGGCTCCCCTGGGCAACAGGGGGGGCACCCCTGGCTAAAGAGGGGGCATCCCGGCAACAAAAGGGGCACCCCTGGCAACAAAGGGGGCACTCTGGCAAAAAGGGGCCCACTACCTGCAAAAAAAGGGGGCATACCTGGCAAAACAGATGGGGGCACTACCGGGCAAACAAAGGGGGCACACCTGGCAACAGAGGGGGCACACCTGGAAAAAGGGGGGCCTACCTGGCAACAATGGGGCACTACCGGCAAAAAAGGGGCACTACCTGGAAACAAAGGGGGCACTCCCTGCTAACAGTGGGGGCACTACCTGGCAACAGAGGGGCACTACCGGGCAACGGGGGGGCACTACCTGGCTACAGGGGGGGGCATTTACCTGGCAAAACAGGGGGCAAAACCGGGCAACCAATGGGGGCACTCCCGGGGAAACCCAAAAGGGGGGGCCTACCTGGCTAACGTGGGGCACTACCTGGCTAACAATGGGGGCAACTTGGTAACGAGGGGGATACTTGGCTAACAGATGGGGCCTACCTGGCTAAAACAGATGGGGGCACTCCCCTGGCAACAATGGGGCCTACCTGGCAAAAAGATGGGGCACTACCGGGAAAACAATGGGGCCTACGGGCAAACAAGGGGGGCACTACTGGCTAACAGATGGGGCACTACCTGGCAAACAATGGGGGCACTACCGGCAAAAGGGGGGGGCAAAACCTGGAAAAAAATGGGGGCACTACCTGGCAAAAATGGGGGGACTACCTGGCAAACAATGGGGGATACCTGGCTAACAGATGGGGCACTACCTGGCTAACAGATGGGGATCCCGGCTAACAATGGGGCACCTACCGGCTAAAAAAGGGGGGGGCACCTACCTGGTAACAAAGGGGGGCATTCCCTGGCTAAATTTTGGCCTCCTGGCACGAGGGGGCATCACTTGGCACAAGGGGGCACTCCACCTAGGGGGGGGCTATACTGGCTAAAGGGCATTACTGGCTTTCTTCCAAGCCGTTATCATTTGGGTGGAGGGGTGGGGCTTTTGAAGGGGGGGCATCCCGAAAGTTGGGCGTGCCCCAGAAAATTTTTGCCCGGCGCGCTACGCGCGCCGCCCACTAGATTCTCCGCTTTTTACTTTAAAAAAATTTGGCAACATGTTATTTGCGGGGTTTTTATGTACACTGTTGGCCAGGGTTCTCTGAAGCCTCTCACGATGTCACCATCCCAGGGCTTTTATCACTGGAAGAATTTAAACATGTCTGATTAAAAAAAAATGCTACAGCTTTCAAGTCCACTTCCTGTTCGGGCTGGGGGTGGTTCTACGCTTGGGTTCCCACTTCTGTCCAAGTTTTTGGGGGTTTTTCAAAGCTTAGGCCCCCCTTCCCGGGTTCGGGTTTGGGGGGTTTCTACACTTCGGGCTCCACTTCTTTTAAGGCTGTGGGGGGTTCTCCCTTTGGGCCCCCCCCCCCGGGAAGGCTGTGGGTGGTTTTTCAGTTTCAGTCCCCACTTCCTGTTCGGGTTTGGGGGTGGTTTAGAGCTTCAGGCTCCCCCTCCTTTTAGGTTGTGGGTGGTTTTACAGGTTCAGGCTCCCACTTCCTGTTCAGGTTGTGGGTGGTTCTAGAGCTCCAGGCTCCCACTTCCTATTAAGATTGTGGGTGGTTCTACAGCTTTAAGCTCCCACTTTTTGGTCAGGCTGCGAGGCTTACTTTTCGGGTTACCCCTGTTCGGTTTGGGGTGGTTTTCACTTCTGCCCTTCCATTCCTGTTCGGTGTGCATGGTACTACAGTTTCGGCTTCTACTTCGTGTTCACCCATCCCAAGTTCACAGCTTGGCTCTCACTTCCTTTTTCGGGCTGTGGGGTTTTCTACAACATGACTGACATTTTCGCTCTGCTATTCTTAGTGAGCTGTTAGAGGAAACTTGGGAGGGAGCATTTTAAACCCCTTAAAGGGGCCCCCGCCGTTTTGACCTTTCCGACACAGGTTTTTTAAAATCTAACATGTGTCAATTTTATGTGAGAATAACTTTTTGACATTTTATTTCATGTGATTCAGGTTGTTTTCTCGTGACACTTTGTGTTTTAAAGTTAGTAAGAAATTTTTTATCCATAAAATCCTTGTTTGTTTGTGAAAAATATCAAATTTCATAAATTTGGGAAAAAATTTGCGATTTTGAATTTGCAAAATTTCTGCGTGCAAGACAGATAATTATTCCCCACAAAATAGTTTAAAAATGCTCTACCATATGTCCACTATGGGTTGGGGCATCATTTTTTTAAATGTTTTTTTTTTTTTTTTACGATTTTTGAGGGCTTAAAAATTTTAGTAGTAATTTCTCACTTTAAAAGAAAATTTGCAATATCTTTTTTTTTTAGGGACCGTCCAGTTTGCCGGGGCTTTGGGGGCCTGCTGTTGATCCCCCAAAAGTGCCCCCATTAGAAACTAGCCCCTTAATTTTTTAAAAACACTTTTAGGAAGTTTGATCCCCCTTTCAGATATTTCACAGAAATTAAAAAGCAAAGTGGGGTGAAATTTCAAAATTTCCTTTTTTTGCAGATTTTCAATATTTTCCATTTTTCAGGAATACAGTAATTGGGTAGGAATGCATTAAAACAATTCCCCAGGTCTGCGTTTTTAGAGATATCCCTAAAGTGGCCCCAGTGCATTATTTGGCTCCCCCTAAGCCCCAAATAGGAGGAGCACCCACTATATCTGGGGCTCTTTTTTATCGATTTTATTTAGGCGCCCCATTTAGGTTTGGGGACCCAAAAGGGGCTAAAATTTAAAAAAACCCCTAAATAAACCACAATTGGGAAACTACAAACCCCCCTTTAATGATATATCCAAGGGGAGTGAGTATATCGACCCCACAGGTGTTCACAATTTTTTTTTTTCATAAGGCTGTGAAAATTAAAAAAAAAATTTTTTTTCAAAAAACTTCAATTTTCTTAAAAGTTTTTACATATTAAGGGGAAACCCGGAAAAAAGAACCGTAAAACTTTTTTTAACTATTTCTTCCAGTTCCGGCAATACCCTTGTGGGTGTAAACGCTGTTTGGGGCCATGAGGGCGATAAGGGGGGAGGCTATTTGGCTTTTTGGAACGGATTTTGGGGGGGCCATGTCCTTTTTCAAAGCCCCCAAAGTAGCAAACAGGCGAACCTTCCCCGAAGTCGCCCCTTTTTTTGGGTTCAACACCCATCAGGATCTATCTAGGGGGGGTACTGTGATTTTGGGGCACAGGTGTTTCCCTAGTTTTTTTTTTTTGTTAAAAAATGGGGGAAAAAAAGCCGTTGGTCATTTTTTTTTGAGTTTCAATTTTCAGCATTCGCCATGCAGTGTAAATGATGTGAAAACTTTACTATGGGGTCGGTACACTTCAATGATATAGTTTTTTATGGTTTTTCGTTTTATTACTTTTACACAGTAGAAAACGTCTATAAAAAAAATTGCGTTTTTATGTTTCCTATTCTGAAGCCTAACTTTTTTATTTTGCTGTGTGCAGAGCTGGTATGGGGGTTGTTTTTTGCGGGATGAGTGAAGTTTTTTTTTGGTCCATTATGGGGTGCAATAGCATGTTCAGTTTTTATTAAGGTTTTTGTGGAGTTTTGAACAAAATACAGCAATCTTGGGAGTGTTTTTTATTTTTTTTTTTTTTAGCGGGCATTCGGTATATATGACATGGTAGCTTTTTTCAGCAGGTCAAAACATTACACCGTACCCAATTTGTATATTTTTTTATGTTTTACTGCTTTTATACAAAAAAACACTTTATTCAACCAGGAAAAAAAAAATTTTTGCTCGCCTGTCTGAGGCCTTTAAATTTTAAATTTTTCTGTGCTTGGAGCTGTTGGGATTTTTTTTTTTGCGGATGAGTTGCGTTTTTTTAGTTCATTTTTGGGGGGGCAAGGCTTTTTGATCGCTTTTAAATCAATTTTTTGGAGGCCGGGGGGGAAAAAAAATACTGCAATCCCAGTGTGTTTTTATTTTTATTTTTTACAGGGCCACCGTACAGTATCCGGATAAATTAGCTTTACTTTTGGGTTGCTACATTATGGCGATACCCCTTTTATATATTTTTTTTATGTTGAAGCACTTTAAAAAAAAAGAAAAATTTTTTAGTGTGTAAAAACAATTTTATCTCGCTTCTTCGAGAGCTATAATTTTTTTTTTTTTCCGTATAAGACTGTATAAGGACTTTTTTTTTTGCGGGAGAACTGACGTTTTATTGTTCAACTTTGGCGTTCCTAATTTTTGATCGCTTTTTATTCCTTTAGTGTTCAGGATGAAAAAATAATCTTAATTCTGTTTGTTTTTTTTTTTTTGTTTTTTTTTTTTTCGGCGTTACCGTAGGGGTTTTAAATTTAAATGCCGTTTATAGGGCAGGTCGTTACGCCGCGGGCGATACCAAATATGGGTACTTTAGTTTTTATCTTTTTTGGGGCGATTAGCGTTTGTAAAAGGGAAAAGGGCGGGTGTACGTGTTTTTATTTTATTTATTGGTGTTTGTGTTTTACTTGTTTTTCACTTTTTTTTAAACTTTTTTTCCACTTTTCTCATTTTCACTTTCTTTTACTTTTTTTCACTTTTTACATTTTTTATTTTACTTTTCCCCATAGGGGATTTGGAATGAAGAGATCTTTAGATCTCTCATTCAAATAGGAATCAGTGGCATAGTCTTGTTGTTGACTGGTTCTATGACAACTGTCAGTCACGATGCCGGGACATGCGCCCAAGGCACGCCGGGCATCGTGACGTCACAGAAACCCGGAAGGCATTCTCTGCCCTCCGTGGTGTTGTCAGAGGGGCAGGAGCTGGCACGGATCGCCGATCCGTGCTGCTGCGATGCCGCCGACGGACTCGCAGGTGGAGCGATCTCACTTAGTTATTGCGAACCGATCGTCGCGTATAATAAGGTGTTTATACCGGCCCCCCCCCGAGAGCGATCGGGGTCAGGCGGCCGACGCTGCAGGGATGTCGCAGCTGTAATATACAGCTGCACCCCGCGTCACGATTCGCGGAAATCTACTTTAGTGTTCGCACGATCCTAAGGACGTATCCATTCGGTCCAGGTGCGTTAACCCCCTAACCGTCCTGGACGTATGGATACGCGCCCAAGGTCGTTAAGGGAGTTATCAGCTATGTGTTATAGGCCACAGAGCTCAAAAGGGTTAAAGTTTGTCTGTAAGAAAAAATTAAACAAGCTCCTGTGCTGCTGATAAGACACAGCAGGGAGTGACGTCAAAGGGTTTCCACTATGGTATTGGTTGTTTATATGGGTAACATCGTGCAGTTCGCTATTTTTTCCGCCATTCTGACAAAACATGTGACGGAGGTTCTGAGTGGAACCTCGGATGCAGATTTAAACAAAGCTTAACCTGGACGTGACAAAGGGGAAGGGACTTTCAGGTAAGATCCTGCTGCTCCAGGATTGCCATAAGTAATATCAGGGCCCCCTACAGCGGAAGCACTGGGGCCCGCTGACCATTACCAAGCATTGTCTTACACCATAAACCCTTTTTTAACAATTTGAACAGGGCCCCTGACAGGAGTAGCGCCAATATCACCCTGCAGAGAAGCAAGGAGCTACGACAGATGCCTGATTATTAGAGTATGAGGTGCCGGTCTATAGGAATTGTACAATATTTCAATTTGATCTAGGTCCAAAGAGGAAAAATTCTGTAAGTTTTTGTACAATCGGAGCACAGAGCGGTGAAGGGGTTAAAAGGGTTGTCTCACTACAGGGATCGCTGCTTTTTATGTTAAAGATCTTGCAAAAACAAATCACTTTGCAATATGTGTCCATTACCAGTGTCCTACCTATTCCTTGATATCCCCTCTTGTATGGGCTGCATAGCTCTCAGGGCGCTATAGTACGAGACTGTTTGATCTCTCCTGATAGGCTGCCAGCACTGGTCGCGATATAGTACAGACCGCTGTTCAATTTCGATAGGCTGCCGCACTGGTACTATAGCTACAGACCAGTTCCATTCTCTCCTGTTAGGTGCCAGCATGGGTTGCTATAGCTACGCAGACCTGGGCTTCTACTGCAGTTGTAGAAGCCAGTAAAACCGACCTGATTTCAAAAGAAACCGCAGAAAAAAACAGACTGAGTGAGACTGGATCAATGTAGTGAGAAAACCCCTTTACGCTTTTCTATAAGGAAAAATTGCTAAACCTGATAAAACGTGTAGAATACAGATACGTCAGACCAGGGTCTACCTTATTTTCTCAGAGTATAATCGAAGCTTTCCACCAACACAAAAAATTGTGCTGAAAAATCCCCCCTCGGCTTGATACTCGGAGTCACTGTCGGCATCAGGCGCTGCGATGGGCCGTGCGCCGCTGGGACGCTTAGTTATATAGCGGCTCCTCAGGGAGCACATATACTGACGCCGAGTACCTGACAGTGTTTCAGGGCGCTGCGATGGCCCGTGCGCTGTCGGCTATTCTTCACTGTATGCGATCCTCGGAGCGCAACAGGTGAAGAGGTACCACTGCGGGGCAGAGAGCGAGTGCTCCGTGCCTCCGCAGTGGCTCCGGGCGTCCGCAGACTCCCGCGCGGAGTTTCCGGCACAGGCAGCATGTGTTTATCACCACTGCTATTCTTCTTCATCAAACAATACAAAAAAACAAAAAAAAAAAAAAAAAAACAAAAAAAAAACATAAACAAAAACCCCCCCTCCCCCCCCCCCCCCCCCCCCCCACAACCCCCAACCCCCCCAAAAAACAATAATAAAAAAAAAAAAAACCCCAAAAAAATAAAATATTAAAAAAACCCCCCCCCCCCCCCCCCCCCCCAACCCCCACCCCCCCCCCCCACCCACCACCCCCCCCAATTACCCCCCCCCCCCAATTATTTTTTATTATTTTTTCCTTCCCTTTTCCACTCATTTTCTGCCGAGAGAACGAGGGACAGAGCGCGGGAGGCGGACAACGAGGAGGCGGAGCGGCGAGGGAGACGGAGCAGCGGGGTAAGTCAGGTAAGTGGTTTTTTTTATTTAAAAACGCTGCCTATGCCTGCCTATACCTGACTAGAGCCTGCGCTTGTGGGGGCCTTATACTGAATTTAACGATCTATACCTACCTATACCTGCTTATAACCTGCCTAGGTGGACCTATACCTGCCTATAACTGCCCTAGGGGACTATACCTGCCTATAAACGTACTAGGGGACTATACCTGCCTAGTAAACCCTACCTAGGGGAATATTAACCTGCTATTAACCTTCCTAGGGGGTTACGTTATACCTGCTAGGGGGACGATAACTGCCTATATCGCCTATACTGCTGTATAACTGCCTAGGGGGACCTATACCTGCTCATAAACATGCTAGTTGGACCTATTACCTGCTATAACTTGCCTATGGGGCAATTAACTGCTTTAGCTGCCTATGGGGATATAAAGCTTCCTTACCTTGCTTTAACAACCTTATTACCTGCCTATAAACCTGCCTATGGGGGACATTAAATTGCCTATACAGCTATATCTGCCTATGAGGACATTAAATGACTATGTAATTTTATAACTGGTATCTTTTTTTTATTTTTTAAAATTCACCAGTAGCCGCTGCATTTTACCATAGGCTTATACTCGAGTCAATAAGCTTTCCCGGTTTTTGTGGCAAAAGTAGGTGCCTCGGCTTATACTCGAGTATACGGTACCCCTTCGTGGCAAATGAAAATGAGTAAAACATCCTAACCATGCGGGTCAGAAGCCGTAGTAAACAGTCTGGGGCTCAGGTATCAGTGGTGGCGTACATGACCACTAATAGCAGGAGAGCAGGTTCCATGATGGGGAGAGTAGTCTTCTGACCTTGCAGAGGACGTGTTCAGAGCCAGAGCTGTCTTAACAGCATTATGGGCCCCTGGGCATAGCACTGCAGTGGGCCCTGTCCAAATACATGATATCACACTTGGCCATGCCTCTAGCCACTCCAAGCACACCCATATTAACACGCCACTTATGCCTGGACACTGGCAGCCTGCAGCCTACAAGACTAACCGGCAGGGCAGGGAGCCTTTGGCTCCCTTCTCCACCATATTTTTAATTGTTTGCATGTCCTAAAAACACACAAACAGTTAAAGTGAACCTGTCACTTAGGTTATGCCCCCCTTGCTGAGGGCAGCACAGGCCAGTGTCAGACCTGCTGGTTCCAGCGCCGTGTCCCTTATTCTGGAAGATGCTGCAGTTTTAGAGCATTTACCCCTCAAATCTTATTTATGAGTAGGTGTTAGCCCCGCCCACCAAAGGCTAGCTCCGCCCACTGACAGTTATTCACATGTTTCTATCTATTCAAAGTAATAGGTTTATCAGTTGAGGTGGGCGGGGCTAGCCTCAGATGGGCGGGGTTTGAAAAAAACTGACTCTGAAGGATTCTGAATGACTGTTTTCTGGCTGAAAACTGCAGATTTGAGCATTAAATACACGAAAACTGCAGCATCTTACAGAATAAGGGACACAGCACTGGGAACAGCAGGTCTGACACTGGCTTGTGCTGTCCTCAGCCAGGGGGGCATAACCTATGGGACTGGTTCCCTTTAAATAAGCAACGCCAACAAAGGGATCCAGGGTATGTTTCTTGTATTCATGGGACATACATAGACCACTTGGGGCCCTTATAATTGTGGGGCCCCCGGGCAACTGCCTAGTGTGCCCAATGGAAGAGATGGCCATGTTCAGCGCTCAAGGTCAGTTTGTGTTTTCTGTCTCTATTTTATTTGCTTTCTTAAGATACTTTGTAGTTGTTGATGTCTGGTTGGTCGCCCGGGGCAAGAAGGACGCTTTTTAGTCAATGGTTTTTGTCAAGGACAGTGACGGACTGGGGTGCCTAGGGCCCACCATTGGAATTTCAGTCTGGGGGCCCACCTGTGGAGTTGATCCTTAGGGCCACCAGTGGAGTTGATTCTGGGGCCCATCTGTGGAGTTGATTCCGGGGCCCAACAGTGGAGTTAATTCTTGGGGCCACCAGTGGAGTTGGTTCTTGGGACCACCAGTGGACATGATTCTTGAGGCCCACCAGTGGAGATGATTCTTAGGACCGAGCAGTGGAGTTGATTCTTGGGGCCACCAGTGGAGGTGATTCTTGGGGCCACCAGTGGAGTTGATTCTTGGGGCCCACCAGTGGAGGTGATTCTTAGGGTCACCAGTGGACGTGATTCTTGGGGCCACCAGTGGAGTTGATTATTGGGGCCACCAGTGGAGTTTATTCTGGGGCCACCAGTGGAGTTGATTCTGGGGCCACCAGTGGAGTTGATTCTTAGGGTCACCAGTAGAGATGATTCCTGAGTCAGCAGTGGAGATGATTCTGGGGCCCACCAGTGGAGATGATTCTGGGGCCACCAGTGGAGATGAATCTTAGGGTCACCAGTAGAGATGATTCCTGAGTCAGCAGTGGAGATGATTCTTGGAGCCACCAGTGGAGATGATTCTTGGGGCTCACGAGTGGAGTTGATTCTTAGGGTCACCAGTAGAGATGATTCCTGAGTCAGCAGTGGAGATGATTCTGGGGCCCACCAGTGGAGATGATTCTTGGGGTCACCAGTGGAGATGATTCTTGGAGCCACCAGTTGAGAAGATACTTGGGTCCCACCAGCGGAGTTGATTATTGGGGCCACCAGTGGAGTTGATTATTGGGGCCACCAGTGGAGTTGATTCTGGGGCCACCAGTGGAGTTTATTCTTAGGGTCACCACTAGAGATGATTCCTGAGTCAGCAGTGGAGATGATTCTGGGGCCCACCAGTGGAGATGATTCTTGGGGTCACCAGTGGAGATGATTCTTGGACCCACCAGTGGAGATGATTCTTGGGGCAACCAGTGGAGATGATTCTTAGGGCCACCAGAGGAGATGATTCTTAGGGCCACCAGTGGAGATGATTCTTGGGGCCCACCAGTGGAGATGATTTGGGTCCACCAGTGGAGATTTTCCCTTGGAGCCACCAGTGGAGATGATTCTTGGGTCCCACCAGTGGAGATGATTCTGGGGTCCACCAGTGGAGATGATTCTTGGGAAACCCGTGGAGATGATTCTTGGAGCCACCAGGGGAGATGATTCTTGGGTCCACCAGTGGAGATGATTCTTGGAGCCCACCAGTGGAGATGTTTCCCTTGGAGCCACCAGTGGAGATGATTCTTTGAGCCACCAGTGGAGATGATTCTTGGGTCCACCAGTGGAGTTGATTATTGGGGCCACCAGTGGAGTTGATTCTTGGGGCCACCAGTGGAGTTGATTCTTGGAGTCACCAGTGGAGATGATTCTGGGGCCACCAGTGGAGTTGATTCTGGGGCCCACCTACGGAGTTGGTTTTGAGGGCTCACCCTACAGCTACTGCACCTGCCTCTTATACTGTATTTGCCTCTTACCTTTTGCCTCCTTCTCTCTCCTCTCTCCCTCCTCAAGGATACACATACCGTTTAAAAGAAACTCTTTTCTCCCCATTCCCCAGGGGCCCCACCCGGGGTTCCCCCTTTTCCCCCTTTGGGCGCCAACCTGATCAAGTACCCCTTTTTTTTTTTTCGGCCATCTTGTGTTTGTCTGGACCTCTGCATACTTTGTAATTCACCGTGGCCACCTTGTTTAAGTTTTAGCCTTTTTTTTCTTCAAGTTGCAAAATCGCGGAAGTGGGTGTGAAAAAGATCAGCAGGGCAACACCCAACCTGACGTCATGGTGGCTATTTAGGGGGAAGTCAGGGGCGGAGCTTATTAGTGGCAACGAGAACAACCGAGGACACAGATCGGCTGCACTACAGGTCCCAGAGCAAAACCTATCTCCACAGAGTTAAATATTTGAAGGAAACGTTTCGGGTGCCTCCGAGCCAATGCCCCGCACGTAGCTTCCTGATTTCAGCACTCAGTGCTTGGTGGCACAGTTACTATCTGTCACCTCGGGAGGTGAGTCCATCGCTATTTCGTGACCTCCGGGGGGAACCCCGGTTGATTTCGACTATAAAATCGTTTCTGGAGTCATAATGTCATAAAGAAGGCCCTCAAACGTGGAAACAGCAGTGAGCGGGAACAGATTTTTCTATAGAAGAGATATAGAGCCCTTGCACATGGGGGCCCCGGCTCATACTGACCCCAGACCTTGGTGCCCTGAGCTCGCCTCCCCACCCCCACTTATCATTGCATGTCAGTGACGGGAGAGCGAGGACCCAGTCTGATGACAACGCCCTGCGGTGAGGAGTGGATGAAGAGGTTCAGAGCCCTCTGAAGGGGGTAGGGGTGCGCTGGGCTGAACCAGCAAATACTAAGGTCTGGGGACTCATGAATAATTGCAATAAGGTCTTTGCACTAAATGTACAGTATCTCACAAAAAAGTACACCCCACATTTTTACAGTATTCCAAAGTAAGACACCCCTCACTGTTTGTAATATTTATTTCATCTTTTCATGGGGCAAAACCCAAGATCTGAACTTTGATACAATGTAAACATCAGCCCGGGTTTATCACGGTAAATGGGTGTCCACAAAAAACACAACCCCCAAGCATCAATGTTTCACGGGTTCATCCCGGCCCCCCGGGACCTTCAATGTGCCTATGTGCCTGTTTCCGGTCCCTGTCCCTGCTGTGTCCCTTGTTGCTGTGTACTGACCTGTCCTCGCTCCTGCTTCGGTCGGTGTTCCCCGTCGGCTCCTCATGCAGAGCAAAACCCCCCAACACCCCCTCGTCTGGATTTAAAAAAGACAGTGCCTTTAAATTACCCGGCCAATGTACTGACCACCCAGGATTAAGGAACTTTCTGCCCCTCTCTAGGGAGTTTTTTTAATGTCCATCTAACTCCTGACCTCTGTTCTGTTCCTTTATCCCATGGGCCTGCTTTACCTCCCTTATGCCAGTCTGACACCTCTTTGGACTTTCTTCCGCCATGTTTTAACCCCGGTGTTCCTTTTGCTGTTTCTGCTACCTGTGTTCTTGTTATCTACATTTCTGCTGTTACCTGCCATTGCACCAGTCAGCTAACTGCCCGGTACTTTGTCGACCTGTCTTGGGTTGCACCTGCCTGTGACCCATCACCTCTGCCTGTACCCATGCCTACACCAGCACTTCGGTGTCACCGGCATCACACAGGGGATGACGGAGGGTCGGGGAAGACCGGGGGGACCTTTTACCTACCCCTGGCATTGCCTGCATCTATACACATCGCTCGTGGGGGCCAAGGGTCCCCAAATACCCAGGGCCACCTTTAGTACAACTGGGCCATAAAGTAACAAATGTCTAAACCACTGGCAACAAAAGTAAGGACACCCCTAAGAGGGAGCAAAGTTGAGGACACCGCTGTGACAACAAGAGTGAGGACACTCCTAAGTGACAATAAAAGTGAGGACGCCCCTAAGTGACAATGGACAAATTGGGCGACATGTATGAACGGGGCTGCGCCTGATATCGGGCATCTTTTCAGCCTGATATCAAGCGCAGCCCCTTTCATACATTTTTAAATCTCCCACACACCCCCCAAGATTGGGCGCATTACAAAGCGCCGCAGGCGGGAGGCGGCGCACTGGACCCGTACGAAGCTATAGATTTATATGTTCAGTATGGCATTTCTAGGTGCATTACTGCTGGAACAGGTAGAGCACTTTCAAAGTGGTTTAACTGAGCCAGAACTGTCACCCGAGCCACAGTAGAGCGGGATCATAGATCATGAGCATTCTATGCCTTTTTTATACGCATGAAATTTGGCGAGTATTTAGTGTGTCCCCCATTATTTTCCAGCGTGGGGTCACTAGAGCTTCACAGGCTGCAGCCACTGGAATCCTCTTCCCTCCTCCATGACGACATCACGGAGCTGGTGGGTGGTAGAGACCTTGTGCTCCTCCACCTTCTGTTTGAGGAGGCCCCACAGATGCCCCATAGGGTTTAGGTCTGGAGACGCTTGGCCAGTCCAGCACCTTTACCCTCATTCTCTTTAGCGAGGCAGTGGGGTCTTGGAGGTGTTTGGGGTCGTTATCATGTTGGATACTGCCCTGAGGCCCAGAAGGGAGGGGATCATGCTCTGATTCAGGATGTCACAGTTCATGTTGGCCTTCATGGTCCCCTCAATGAACTGTAGCTCCCCACAGCCGGCAGCACTTGTGTAGCCCCAAACCATGACACTCCCACCACCATGCTTGATTGTCCTCCTCACCTGGATGCCACCCCACACGCCTGACACCATCTGAACTAAATACGTTTCTCTTGGTCTCATCAGACACAGCACAGGGTGCCAGTAATTCATGTCCTTAGTCTGCTTGTCTGCAGCAAATTGCTTGCAGGATTTCTTGTGCATCATATTTAGAAGAGGTTTCCTACTGGGACAACAGTCATGCATACCAATGTGATGCAGTGTGTGGCGTATGGTCTGACCACTGACTGGCTGACTCCCCACCCCTGTAACCTCTGCAGCAATGCTGGCAGCACTCATCTCTGGATATGACACTGGGCTCGTGCACTCAGCTTCTATGGTCAACCAGGACGAGTCCTGTTCTGAGGGGAACCTGTCTTGTTAAACCTCTGTATGGTCTTAGCCCCGCGCTGCTGCTCAGTGTCAGGGTGTTGGCCCCCGCGCTGCAGCTCAGTTTCAGGGTGTTTGCAATCTTCCTATAGCCTGGACGATCCTTATGTAGAACAACAATTCTTTTTGTCAGATCATGTAGTGTTAGCAAAATGAATGGCTATTTCAGATATTTTAGAGTCTCCATTTTGTATCTTAGGCTATGATTGTACAAGCTTGCATTCCTCTATTGCTAGGCTTGATTTATTTCACAAGCTTGCATACTTCAGTTGATTCAATTTGTGATCTAGTGAAGCCTATTATCATCTGGTCTGGGAGCTGTTATGGATACTTTCTCCACTCCTTGGTACAGAATGGGGTAGGCAAAGAACATCTGTGCCTTCTAAGTTTGCACAATAAGTTGTTTCCACCATTTTTTGTCTAAGAAACATAAACATCAAGGAAGCTCTTGGTGACATCAGAAGCTCTGTACCTGTGAGTAGAGGACGCTCTACCTGGTGTTGTTTTCCCTGGAGTTCTCGGTCTTCGCCATTTGCTTTCATGGTTGATGAATTTTGGTGATGATATAAGTACTTAACATTTGTAACTAAATGTTTGGCAAAAGTGTACACAATGTCACACTATTTCTTGTAATCTGTTTACTATATTGCTTATATCCTATCATTGTATCATAATGAATTCTTATTATAAATAAAACTGTGTAATATCCTAATTGACTGGCCTTCTTTAAAGTTGTACTCAGAATCTTGGCAAAACAGATCCCCAGACAGTTATTTGCCATGAGGAGCCATGTTGAACTTCCAGTGACCGGTATGAGACAGTGTGAGAGCGATAACACCAAATATCACACACCTGTTCTCCAGTCACACCAGAGACCTTGGAACACTAATGAGTCACATGACACTGTGGAGGGAAAATGGAAAAATGGGCACAATTTGTCCATTCTTACATAAAGGTGTACTCACTTTTGTTGTCACTTAGGGGTGTACTCACTTTTGTTGTCACTTAGGTGTGTCCTCACTTTTGTTGCCTGTGGTTTAGACATTGATGTCTGGGTTATTTTGATGGCACCACATTTCCCCTGTGATACAAGCCGAGCACTGACTACTTTACATTGTATCAAATTGTCAGATTCTCAGTCTTGTCCCAGGAAAAGATAGAATACAATATTTACAAAAATGTGAGGGGTGTACTAACTTTTTGAGATACTGTATGTGACACAGAGCTGGGTATATAAAAAGAGGCAGGACTGCATGGAGGAGGATAGCACAGGATAGCATACAGATAGAAGAGAGGTGGGCGGCCTGCACAGTGCCTAGTCTGGGCTGGGCATTGAGAAGTTCTCAGATATGATGAGGGTAGTAGTAGTTTGCAGAGCTCAAGCTCTTTCTCTCCGTATATTGTGCACTTACTAAGATTTGTTTTTCTTGATAGAAATGGCAGGTCGTGACTATTTACCAACTCAGGAGGTCGGGTAAGTGATTCATGCAATACAGCACACAAAAGTAAAAAAAGTAAGTGAACTGTTTTCTGAATCTTATCTATGTATCATGTTGGATTGGGTTGTCCCGGGGCCCACCAGTGGAGTTGATTCTCAGGCCCCACCAGTGAAGTTTATTCTTAGGGCCCAACAGTGGAGTTGATTCTTGGGGCCTACTAGTGGAGTTAATTCTTGGGGCCCACCACTGAAGTTGATTCTTGGTGCCCACCAGTGCAGTTGATTCTTAGGGCCCACCAGTGGAGATGATTCTTAGGGCCCACCAGTGGAGATGATTCTTGGGGCCCACCACTGAAGTTGATTCTTGGTGCCCACCAGTGGAGTTGATTCTTGGAGTCACCAGTGGACCTGGTTCTTGGGGGCCACCAGTGGAGCTGGTTCTTGGGGCCCACCAGTGGAGTTGATTCTTGGAGCCCACCAGTGGAGTAGATTCTTGGGGTCCACCAGTGGAGTATATTCTTGGGGCCGCCAGTGGAGTTGATTCTTGGGGCCCACCAGTGGAGTTGATACTTGAAGCCCACCAGTGGAGTTGATACTTGAGGCCCACCAGTGGAGTTGATTCTTGGGAGGCCCACCAGTGGAGCTGATACTTGGGGCCCACCAGTGGAGTTGATACTTGAGGCCCACCAGTGGAGTTGATTCTTGGGACCCACCAGTGGATTTAATTCTTGGGGCCCACAAGTGGAATTGCTTCCTGGGGCCCACCAGTGAAGTTCATTCTTGGGGCTCTCCAGTAGAATGGATTATTGTGGCCCACTAGTGGGGTTTATTTGTGGGGCCCATGAGTGGATTTATTTCCTGGGGCCCACTGATGGAGTTAATCCTAGGGCCCCACCGGTGGAGCTGATTCTTGGGGTTCACTAGTGGAGTTGATTCTTGGAGGCCACCAATGGTTTTGATTCATCTTCTTTGTCTGTGTTCTATAAAACAGACCCTATATGGGTAACATGTAGCTCCTATGGTCAATGTGATGGTTGCCAGCCAGTGTTTGTCACCTATCTAAGAGATGACGAATACCTTGACTTCATTATGAAGGACTTTACACAGCAGAATGACTATTTGAGATGTTTTGGTGACCTGGATTATTTTAGTGTTCTTCTACCTCATTGTTCTGGCTTTATTAACTTGATGGACATCTCGTAATACCTCACATGTTGTATTTGTATAGAAGCTGCGTAAACACAAAGAAAAATGTCATCCAGCCCAGCAACCTCCCTCAGGGTCCTTCACCGTCCCGAGAAATCAAGAAAGCTCCTGATCTTCAGCCGGAGAAGAACAAGACGAGAAAGAAGAACAAGAAGAAAAAGAAGAAGAAAAGGACAAAGGTTGTCATAGACTCAACCACTGAGCCAACGGAGTTCACCTCAGAGCCTTCTTCTCAGCCAGGTGAGTGTCTTCAAGTCATGAGTTTCTCCTGAATTTTTAATAACAAATCCTATTAAATTTTTTTTGTAGCCACAGTAGATAAAGTTTCGGAGGAGCAGAGCTTTAAATGGCCACTCCCACCACATAGATTGGCTTCAAACATGTATGAAAAGGTAAATAAAGACTATTACTATTTACATTGCTGTTTTGATTTTGTTTACTTTCAGAGTTAGATTAGTTCTCATCTCTTGCTTATGTATACAAACTTTCCTTGGTTACTGACCACTTCTCTCTGCTCTAGCAGTGGTCAGGATGGTGACATCACTCTCTGATGTGTCTTATCAGCAGCCCAGGAGATTGTTTATCTTTCTTACTGACAAACTTTAAGGCCTCGTTCACACGGCTTATTTCGGACGGATTTGCCAACGGATTGACGATCGTCAATCCGTCGGCAAATCCGTCCAAAATAAGTCACAGCCTATTTTCTATTGATTTCA
Organism: Phyllomedusa bahiana; assembly: GCA_025379985.1. Classification (NCBI taxonomy): domain Eukaryota; kingdom Metazoa; phylum Chordata; class Amphibia; order Anura; family Hylidae; genus Phyllomedusa; species Phyllomedusa bahiana. Next base: position 43,511 of record JAODAL010015406.1, on the reverse strand, counting down.
ATAGAAAATACGGCTCGTCGTTCACACGACGCAAAATTCCGTTCCGGATTGCCGCCGCGGATTGACGACGGCAATCCGGACGGAAAAACAATGTGCATGTCAATTATTTCCGGACGGATTCACCACCTACAATGATTGTAGATGGTGAATCCGTCGGGAAATCAGTTACAAATACGTGCCACACTTAGTGACACTTATTTGCAACTGATTTTCAACTGATTTCAGAACGTATTTACATCGGAAATCCGTTGTAAATACGTTCTGAAATAAGCCGTGTGAACGAGGCCATACTCTTTAAAGCTCTGTAGTCTTCTGTCCTGCTTTTTAGACTCCTCCATCCCATCACCAGTATACCTGTAGGATCAGATAGGAATAGCAATACTGAAATGTCAGTCACTGCTGTAGAACCATCCACAGCCTGAATAGGAAGTTGGAGTCTGAATCGGTAGAACCGCCCACAGCCTGACCGGAAAGTTGGAGCCTGAAGCTGTAGAACCACCTGAACAGGAAGTGGGAACCTGAAGCTGTAGAACCTCCTACCGCCAAAACAGGAAGTGGGAGCCAGAAGCTGTAGAACCACGCACAGCATTCACAGGAAATGGGAGCCTTAGACAGTATAACCACCCACAGCCTAAACATGAAGTGGGGGCCTGTAGCTGTTGAACTCCCCACAGTCTGAACAGAAAGAGGGAGTCTAAGGCAGTAGGACCACCCACAGACTGAACAGAAAGTGGCAATCTGAAGCTGTATCACTATCCACAGCCTGTCCAAGAAGTGGGAGCCTAAAGCTGTAGCACCGCCCACAGTCTGAACAAGAAGTTTGAGCCTGAAGCTGTAGAACCTCCCACAGCCTGAACAGGAAGTGTGAGCCTGACGCTGTAGAACCACCCACAGCCTGAACAGGAAGTAGGAGCCTGAAGCTGTAGAACTACCCACAGCCTGAACAGAAAGTGGGAGCTTGAAGCTGGAGAACTGCCCACAGCCTGAACATGAAGATGGAGCCTGAAGCTGTAGAACCACCCACAGTCTGAACAGAAAGTGGGAGCCTAAGGCTGTAGAACCACCCACAGCCAGAACAGGAAGTGGCAGCCAGAAGCTGGATGTGACAAGCAGGCTCTGTGAAACAGTCAGATGGGAAAACGCCTTTAACTACAGTTTAATAATTCACATTAGGTTTGCTCACTCGAGAGCTAAAACCGGCCATTGGTGGATCAACAGCTATAATACTGCCAAATGGCACAACCATATGTGACACATCTATGGTGGTGCCGTCCACACTAATAATCTTCAGAACCATGTATTAGGCTCCAACTTCAGTCCAGTTATGAACCATCATGTCCTCAAGCCAAAAACATCAACTGGTGCTTGGCCAGGTTTACACTTACTGGGTATGGATCTTCTCCCAGATATGTAAAGTGAGAAATTTACCCTAATTGGAGAGTCTGATGAGGGCAGTGATGTAGAGATGCGATTGGTAAGGCATAAGTTGTTGTTCCAGGGTTGTCTCTTTGTGACATTACTGTATTTCTCCCAGTAGAGATCCCTGGGGCTACTTGTTCACGAAAAAACAAGAAAAAAAGGTAAGTGTGGACCTGCCCCCAAAAGCCACCCAATTACATTATATACATTATATGAGCTTATTACACGTCCCATTCCAAAATAGAGCTGGACCCTTTAGCAGCTGGGAGTCCCCTCTGTGTCTGTGAATCTGTGCCACATATTTTAGGTCAGGTCCTGAGGTTGAACGAGGTCTGACTTCCCGTCCATGCTCCAATTCTTCCTAACGTTTTTGGATGATAACGAGGTCAGAGCTCTGGGCAGTCATTCAAGTTCCTTCACACTTAGGCCATGTTCACACGGCTTAAAATTGGACGTATTTCAGTCCGTAATTACGAGTGCGCAAATTACGGCTGGAATACGTCCCATTCATTACGGTAATCCACAGGCCTCATAGAGAACTATGGATTACGTCTCCTCTCCCCGCTTGGACAACACGCCGCGGGGGGAGAAGTGACATATTACCAGCGGCGTATTCGCGCCGCTAGTAATGATAGTCTATGGGCCGGCGAGGTGCCGACCCCCCCGCTCCCGCCCCCGCTCCCGCCCGTCACCGTCCACACGGCGTAATTACGCCCTGCAAATACACCGTGTGAACATAGCCTAAATGTATCACCCCATATCTGGAGCTCAGAGTGTGCACAGGGGCGCGGTCATGCTGGGACAGGAAAGAGCCTTCTCCAGACTGTTACCATAATGTTACATGTGACAATACTATGAAATGTGTTTGTAGCATTATGTAACAGGATGAATGGACTTGAGACAAGACATGCATTTAAAGGGGTTGTCTCACTACACAGATTAGCTTTCAACATGTAGGCAGCAGTAAATGAAGACTTTTTCCAAATCTATTGCTTTGTTTTTTTGTTTTGTTTTTTGCTTTGTTGAGGAGATGTGAGAGATTTTATCTGCTCTAAGTGCACATGGGTTTCTCTGGTTACTGTCCTGCTCTCCCCTTCTCTCTCTGCTCTTTATCCTATCCGGCGTCACCCCAGGCGGCAGCAGCAGCTTGAGAACAGAGTATGTTATCTCTAACAAACAAAGGAGTGTAATTACTTCTGAGAGTTTACTTTAAGCTCTGAAACTCTCTGCTCTACAAATAAGATCTCCTGCTCTCATGTCAGTGTAATTAGATAAGCTATGAATACGGAGCTGATATTCTAATCACTGCTATACAATCAGTCATAGCCTGACCAGGAAGAGACAGGAAGCGCAAATCTAAAGCTGCTTCCGGCTTTGTGAAACAGCATGGTGAGACAACCATAGGTGTAACTTTAAGGAGGTACGGGGGGGACTGGTCCCCCCCACTTTTTTTTGGGTGGGGGATGGTCCCCCCACTTGTTAGCCACTTCAATAAAAAATAATTCTCCTGAAAGCATGAGAATAAGTGGGGAGAGCAGAGCACAGAGGAGGAAGAAGTTGTTAACAATTTGCCTCCTATATTTCTGTTCATCTTGGGGGGGACAGAGTAGGTAGCAGCCTCAAGTGTCAGTGCAGAGTGAGAGCAGCGCTGATTGGTAGAGCAGGAGTCAGCAGGGGCTGCTTCACCAATCAGAACGAAGCTCACAGTCCAGCACACTCTGTATCTTGGGCTGGGTAGGTATCTTTTCCTCCTCTCGTATACCACTTCCCCTATGCTCCGCCCTCATCAGAGAAGAAGGGAAGCTCTTGCCGAATGCCAACTGCACCAGACTACAGGACACAGGTAATTAGGGGACAAGGGTGCCAGGCGTTTTGTGTGCATGTGTGTAGGTTATGTACTGTATATGTGAGATGTGTATATACTGTCCAGCCATGTCACTTCTTCCCTGCATTTACGCACCTGGGAAAATGAAAGTGAATGGGGCCGGCCCCTGCAGCATTTTAGAAGTGTGCACTGGCCAGCACGTACTTCTTAATCACATGGCATATAGCAGAGCGCACAGTATGCCCCGCTATATGCCCTGTGATAATACCTTAGGGGTACATTCATGCAGAATATATGAATGCTGATTCTTTGGCGGATTCAGTGCTGGATCTGCCTCAGAACCGGCGTCCAATCCGGCAGGAAACTGATTTACATTATACGCTATGTGAAATTAGTGTAGTTGTTTAGATGACACTGATTTTACTTGAGTATTTTCGGCGTGTACTGTCAGCGCCTACGAAGAATTCTTCGTGGTGTTCTATGCACTAACAGCATGGATAGGAGGGAGAACTCTGCCTCGGGCAGTCTGGATCGTTTGCTTGTCGAAATTCTGCATTTGCAAGCGGCAAATTTCCAACAAGCAAACGACATTGTTATTGTCGAAATCATGTGAACTCACCCCATGTGTGTAGTGTGTCTGTGTTTAATATATGTATATACACACACAATTCCCAGGGTACCTTGTCTAATGTAGCCTTTGGGGTACAGTGTGCAATGTAATCATTTCTGGGGTATGGTATAATATAATCTCTGTTGTACAGTGCGTAATGTAATAATCTCTGGGGTATGGTATAATATAATCTCTGTTGTACAGTGTGTAATGTAGTGATCTCTGAGGTACGGTGTGTAATGTAACCTCTGGGGAACAGTGTGTAATGTAATCTCTGGGGTACTGTGAATAATGCAGTAATATCTGGGGTATGATGTGTAAACTAATCTCTGGGGTACAGTGGGTAATGTAGTAATCTCTAGGGTACAGTGAGTAATGAAATGTATGGTGTGTAATGTAGAAATTTCTGGGATAAACTGTGTAATGTAGTAATCTCTGGGGTACAGTGTGTAATGTAATCTCTGGGGTACAGTGTGTAATGTAATCTCTGGGGTACAGTGTGTAATGTAATCTCTCGTGTATGTGCTCTGGGCTATGGTGTGTAATGTAATCTCTGGGGTATGGTGTGATGTAATCTCTGGAGTACAGTGAGTAATGTAATTCATTTCTAGGGTTCAGTATATAATACATTTTTGGGGTATAATGAATTATAATATTTCTTGAGTACAATGTGCAATTCATTTCTAAGGTGCAGTTACTAATGTAGTTTCTGTGGCTTCCAGGCGTAATATAATTCATTTCTGGGGTGATGTAATTTCAGGTGTATGGTATGCAATAAAATACATGTTGGGGTACAGTATGTGACATAAGTGATTCCTAGGGGTACAGCGAGATTGGGTTCTTTTATTTTCCTCATTCTGTTGTGTTTATAACAAATTTAATGGAGTAGTGCCAGGTGTATGGAGGTTTAAGCGAAATTTGCTGCATATCACAACATTCTTTATTTCCATGTACAGGGGGAAATATTATAGGTGCGCTGGTACGGCTTCATTGCCAGGGCTGCTTTTTAGTCCCAGTCCGGCTCTAAACTTCAGTAAATAGAGAGACACTCATAATAACCTAATGGATTGCACCAAAAGTGTTTGCCATAAGGACTCCTTCCGGACCTGCTGGGGGAGCTCACAGCCCCTCCCTCAGACCTCCTAGAGGGGTTAGAGGGGGCCATTTCACTGCAGGGAGAGGAGCGGAGAGAAGGGAAGGGAGGTGAAGTGAAAGAGAAGGCGAGTGAAGGAGGGAGGGAAGGATAGGAAGATAGAGGATGAGAGGGAAAATTGGTCCCCCCCACTTTTTGAACCAAAGTTACGCCCCTGGAGACAACCCTTATAACATTACCGTTCATTGAAGATAAGGGACCAAAACTTGAAACTCCATCCCCTACCATCACCCCTCCTGCTCCATATTTTACAGTGTGCACTATGCAGTCCGGTCTGCAGTGCATTCGGGGCATAGTGAAGGTAAAATGTGATTTATTGTTTCAGTGACACCGTGCTTTACACCAGTCCAGGCGACACCTGGCATTGAGCTGAGTGCTCTAAGGCTCACGTGCAGCTTCTCTATCATGGAAACTCATTTCATGAAGCCCTCGATGCACAATTCTTGAGCTGATGTCACTTTCTGAGGCATTTTGAACTATATAGTGAGTTGGTTTTCGCAAACCATGCATTCAGTATTGCTCTGTTACTTTGCATGGTCTCCCGCTTTGTGGCTGAGCTGTTGTTAGTCCCAGACGCTTTTGCCTCGTTATAATACCGCGCCCTGGCAGATCCAGCAGATCAGAAATGTCATGAGCGGACTTGTGGCACCTATAGAGTCACCGAGCTCCTCACTACGATCCACCAGTGTTTGCCTATGGAGTCACCGAGCTCCTCACTACGATCCACCAGTGTTTGCCTATAGAGTCACCGAGCTCCACACTACAATCCACCAGTGTTTGCCTATGGAGTCACCGAGCTCCTCACTACCATCCACCAGTGTTTGCCTATAGAGTCACCGAGCTCCTCCCGACTACCCACCAGTGTTTGCCTATGGAGTCACCGATCTCCTCACTACTATCCACCAGTGTTTGCCTTTCGATTCTGCGATCTCCTCACTACTTTCCACCAGTGTTTGCCTATGGAGTCACCGAGCTCCTCACTACGATCCACCAGTGTTTGCCTATGGAGTCAACGAGCTCCTCACTACGATCCACCAGTGTTTGCCTATAGAGTCACCGAGCTCCTCACTATGATCTACCAGTGTTTGCCTATAGAGTCACCGAGCTCCTCACTACAATCCAACAGTGTTTGCCTATAGAGTCACCAAGCTCCTCACTACAATCCACCAGTGTTTGCCTATAGAGTCACAGAGCTCCTCACTACGATCCACCAGTGTTTGCCTATGGAGTCACCGAGCTCCTCACTACGATCCACCAGTGTTTGCCTATAGAGTCACCGAGCTCCTCACTACGATCTACCAGTGTTTGCCTATCCAGTCACCGATCTCCTCACTACTATCCACCAGTGTTTGCCTATGGAGTCTGCGCGCTCCTCTCTATTATCCACCAGTGTTTGCCTATCGAGTCACCGAGCTCCTCACTACAATCCACCATTGTAAGCCTATAGAGTCACCGAGCTCCACACTACAATCCACCAGTGTTTGCCTATAGAGTCACCGAGCTCCTCACTACAATCCACCAGTGTTTGCCTATGGAGTCACCGAGCTCCTCACTACGATCAACCAGTGTTTGCCTATAGAGTCACCTATCTCCTCACTACATTCCACCTGTGTTTGCCTATCGAGTCACCGAGCTCCTCACTACCATCCACCAGTGTTTGCCTATAGAGTCACCGAGCTCCTCACTACAATCCACCAGTGTTTGCCTATGGAGTTGATATGTCTGTGAGCATGATTTTGTGCATCTATTTGCAATGGATGATCCTGGAATACCTGTATTAACAATTAAGAGGAAAGTGACTGTATGGTATGTACCTTTGGCTAGAGGGTGTTATATGGAGAATATTGTTTGTACAATTTATTGAAACTTTGTTACAATTTTAGAAGAAAAAGACAAAACAGAAGGACAGCGGCGATCACCAGCGGCCTATCGTCTAAGCGAGGCAAAAGTCCGCGTTATCCAGGTATGTCTGTGGGATGTCAAATTCTATTAAGGGAGCACTGTCATCAGAAAGGAGAATTTATGTTAAAAAAAATTTTTTAAAACAAAGAATTTTTGCCAATGTTTTTTTCGGCAGTCCTATGCAATTAAATATTACATGTAAAATATTGTTTTTCTCTAGCTGTTAGAGAACTTATCCTTGGCAGGGCAAACTATTCTCACTTTACTTCAGTTACTACTTATTTCTATATAGTCTTATTATAAATAGTAGATAATGACACAATGATTACTTTGTTGTTCGCGCTATAGGGATAGATAAGATTAGACTAGACCATGAGCAATAGATGAAAAAAAAATAGGGTGATCTTTTGCTTCACTGAGGAGGAGGGTAGAAGGTTCTTCACACACCAGGTTATTGCTGATAATACTTCTCAGGCCAGAGCCAATCAGAAAAATGGACCGTCAAGCAAAACTCTCACTGCTGTGCTATCCGAGCTCACAGAGGGGAAGTCAGATAAAGTAATGTACATAGGGGAACTATATTGCTTGTCACTATGTCAGTATGTGAAGAGAAGGAGTTGATGATAGTGTCCCTTTAAAGTTAATTCAAGGCAAAGTCAATTATTATGAAGGATTCAGGTCAAACGTGATGAGATGTCTCCTGGGATTGTGGACTTCTCAGCCTCATCCTTACATTTCCAATCATTGTAAAGTCATACAGATATATGAGCTTTTATCTACCTCACACTGAACATTGACATCTCTCCATAGAGAACAGTAATAACAGCAGCCGTCTACTATTGTGTGATTGAAATGAATTGTATCTTCTTGCTATTTCTTTACAGAACTCCTGAAACAGATCATTGAAAGTAAGTTATCTCATATGTACTAAACATTGTCATAACGTAACTTATATCATGGCTGCTCAGTGCATCAGGCTTAGGCTGGCCCAGAGGGGACCAGGATATACCCTCAATGGACTCCAGGACAGGGTGGGCCCCTGGTCAAGGTAGCCATGAAGAATAGCAGGCCCTGGGCTCCATTTCAGTGACAAAGGCAGAGAATGAGAGGCAGAAAGTAAGAGCCACTTGCAGTAGCTGTAGGGTGGGCCCCAAAAATTGAGTGCACTGTTGAGCCCCAAGAATCAACTTCACCAGTGGACCTCAAGAATCAACCCCAGTGGTGGGCCACAAGAATCAGCTCTACTGATGGACCCAAAGAATCTACTCCCCTAGTGGACCCCAAGAATAAACACCACTGGTGGGCCCCAAGAATCAACCCCACTAGTGGTTCACAAGAATTAACCCCACTGGTGGGCCCCAAGAATCATCTCTACTGGTGGCCCCAAGAATCAACTCCATTGGTGGCCCCAAGAATCAACTCCACTGGTGGGCCCCAAGAATCAACTCCACTGGTAGCCCCAAGAATCAACTCCACTGGTGGGCCCCAAGAATCAACTCCTCTGGTGGACTCCAAGAATCAACTCCAGTGGTGGGCCCCAGGAATCAACTCCATTGATGGGCCACAAGAATCAACTCCACGGGTGGGTCCCAAGAATTAGCCTCATTGGTGGGCCCTGAGAATTAACTTCACTGGTGGGTCCCAAGAATTAGCCTCACTTGTGGACCCCAGACACACCAGTACAACACTTGGTGACACACCAATCCTTCATTTATCTTCACACTGACTTGACAATTGATCTGGGTTTCAAAAAACCAGCATGTTTTACTTCCCCCTCCAGTAGATACTACTTATATATACAATGTTCATCATTCTGGAAAACCTGGATCTTCTATTGGCCCAATTCCCACTGTGTTTTGATTCTCTGTCACCAGTACATGTTGGGCTATCTTGATGAAGTTATTCTGAAGCACACTGTGTTGGAGGCATCGGGTGCTATAGAGAAAATATAGTTTCTTTTGGATTCCACTATTCTGGTCTGTTTTCTGGTGGCAAAAGATTTTCTGTTCGACTCAAAATCTTAAACTTTTTACTGACTATCGCAGTCCTGTCTGACAATCTGGTAATCAGGGAATGGTTTCCTATCAATCACAGTTCTCAAGTCTTACATTTGTAACATATTTGCTACTTAGGGCAGATGAGGAGCATTACCCATGTCCACTACTAGTTACCTGTAGGTAGTGCTTTTGAATAGGGCCCTGTTCAGTTTGACTTGCTGTGCTCAATACTCACTGCGAAATATTGTGACCTCTAGAGCCCGCTCTATTGATGGCCATCTCTTCCTATTGGGAATCTCATCAGTTTATACCTCCAGAACTCTGCTCCACCCAGGACTCTTGGGCACCAGCTGACAGCAGACTACAAGCAGCACAGTGGATGTAGGTTTGTGTTTTGTGATGAGGCTCTGAGTATCTGTAACTTATCAGGGTTGATAAGTTAAGTCGTCAATGTAGCGGTTCACAACAACTAAGGAAACCTAATAAAAGGCAAATTAAAGCTGGAATTGCACAGACAGCAGCAAAACTGCAGTCAGGATAGGGAGAGAGATGAGTCAACGCCATATTTATAAATATTTATATGTTTTGTTTCCCCAGTTCTTCTCATCACCTTCTTTGTGTATCCGAGTTTTTGTAGTAAGTTTATTTAATCACCTAAAATAATGTATCATTGCCTTTCCTTAAATGTGTAATAATTTCTGATGGCTTTAAAGTTGTTTTTCATAAATATTTTATATATTTATCTTTCTTAACATCTATCTATCTATTTATCTATCTATTTAAGGATGCTATGATGCTGAAGTTCATGTTGTTTACCTAAAGGTTGTCCTGTCATGCATTCAGAGTATTACTGTCAGGGACTGTCAGGGACGCACACAAAGACACAGACAAGTAAGGCCCTGACACTGGTCTCAGCCTCTTTCCCTGCCTTTTGGGGAACCCGACTCCTTAACAGGTCGGCCCCAACCAGAGACAAACCAACACAGAACAAGTTAGCAACACACGGGCAGCGTAGTACAGAATCGTGAGGCAGAGAGTAACCAGAATCCAAGCAAAGGTCAGAGATAATACAGAAGGAAACAGAAGAGAGCAGGCGAACTATAGGGCAATGAGCCAAAATAGCAGGCAAAGCAGGAAGGAAGCAGAGACCTTATATAGGAACAGAAGAAAGGTAGAACTGAGGCAATAGGCAGAAGGAACAAAAGACCAGATAGGAGAAGAAGGCTGTCACTCAAGAAGGAGCAAAGTTAACCAAGAGTGTGCTGGAAGATTCCCGGCCACAGGCGTTGGCCAGGAATCAATTAGCACCCAGCACAGAATAAACCCAGTTCACACTAGTGATAAGAAACGCAGTATTAGGTCAAAAACCACAGTTTACCGTCGTCCGGCTGTCGGCCGGCGACCAGAGCCAAAAGCCGGGAGTGTTTCAGGCACAATCATGACAGTACCCCCCCCCCCTGTATGTGGGGCCCCCAGACCCTCAACGGAGCCTCTAGGTGTAGCAGAGTGGGTTTGGTCAATTTTTCCCCTTACAGCTTTGGGAGCATATTTCACTTGTGGGACCCAAAGGTGGAGATATTTGGGTCTGGGTCGACGTTTACCACTTGGTTTTTTGATTCTCAGTTGGGCTTTTTTTTTCTTATGACCCTTAACCCAGACTGTGCACAGTCGATTAACGGCGGATTTTATCTCAGTTTCGCAACCTGTAACGGCGGAGTACATGAGATGGAAACCTTCCTCCCAGCAAAAGGGAGACAGCTTAGATGAGCAGAACTCAGTGAATTGGTAGTCGAGAACACTACTCCCGGAGAACAATTTTTTTAATTTTTTTTATTTTCAGGTTCCTTAATATACAAATGCATGGACTCTCGCTCCGGGGCAGATATGTTAAGCTTTGCCCCACGGAGTGAGGTCTTTGGTGCAATCATCAGGCTGGTGCAGAGGCAGATTATCAGTAACATCCCTATCTAAGACGTCAGATTTATATTCTGAAATATCGTGTGTATTAATTACAGCACACACCAAGGGATCAACAACCTTCAAATGAGAACCACATGAATCGCCCCATTTGATCAACTCAGAGGTCCTCCAGTCAAACACAGGATTATGGAGGCGGAGCCAGGGCAACCCAAGAATAATATCCGCAGCGAGTTTCTCCATGACAAAAAATGAAAGCTTTTCAGTGTGTGAACTCGCTGAAAGAAAAAAAGATGCCTAGGGGTTCCACTGGCAATCTCAAGAAAATCACAGAAACAACAAAGAAACCCACTTCCTAAAATTCAACTTTTATTAATTACACTTAAAACCTAAATTAGCTTAGACGCCTCAGATCCTACATCAAGCATCCTATCACCCATGCAGGTAAATCTACCAAAGATATAGATAGATAAGCAAAAAAGGAGAAAAGGGAAAAAAATATAGATAACACAAGCAAAAATGAAACAATAAATATCCTTATTAAATCCTCAAAATACAAGTGGGAGAATCGCCCCGATAAGGGCGGTCCCACCTTTGGAGGCTAACCGTGTTAGGCCCTAAACATTGAATTTACCCTCCAAAAAGAATCCTGCATGGATGAATAATAAACTTACAACCTCATTAATAAATTTTCAATAAACCAAAATAACATTCTTTGATAGACCAACTACCATCATTAATGTCTCTGATAGGGAAAGTAGTAAGCAGTTTAGACAAGCATATACAACAGTTATGTCTATAATCACATCAGAAAAAATATATATAATCCACAAAATTGCATGCTGCCCTTTATACTTAGTTGGTCCTTTCCATCACCTGACGCGTTTCCCCCTGCATTTCATTCTAATGGGTAGTAGCCAAACTGGTCTGTATTGATACTGCCGCTGATCCCCCCATTGGTTGATGCCGAAATGCAGGGGGAAACGCGTCGGGTGATGGATAGGACCACCTACGTAGAAAGGGCAGCATGCAATTTTGTGGATTATATATATTTTTTCTGATGTGATTATAGACATAACTGTTGTATATGCTTGTCTAAACTGCTTACTACTTTCATGATGGTAGTTGGTCTATCAAAGAATGTTATTTTGGTTTATTGAAAATTTATTAATGAGGTTGTAAGTTTATTATTCATCCATGCAGGATTCTTTTTGGAGGGTAAATTCAATGTTTAGGGCCTAACAGGGTTAGCCTCCAAAGGTGGGACCGCCCTTATCGGGGCGATTCTCCCACTTGTATTTTGAGGATTTAATAAGGATATTTATTGTTTCATTTTTGCTTGTGTTATCTATATTTTTTTCCCTTTTCTCCTTTTTTGCTTATCTATCTATATATTTGGTAGATTTACCTGCATGGGTGATAGGATGCTTGATGTAGGATCTGAGGCGTCTAAGCTAATTTAGGTTTTAAGTGTAATTAATAAAAGTTGAATTTTAGGAAGTAGGTTTCTTTGTTGCTTCAGTGTGCGAACTCCCAATATTCAAAGTGATATCAGCAGTACGAAATTTTATTCTTCCCCTGATTAGGGAAGTAGAATCTACGCAGTATAAGGTCAAAAACCATGGTTTACATCGTACCGGCAGTGGCCGGCGACCAGAGCCGAAAGCCGGGGGTGTTTCAGGCACAATCATGACAATTACATTCTGTTACCTGCCTGGTGGAGGGAAGTATCTGATAATAAGGGATGTTTTTTTGTCTTAGCATTATTTTTCAGTAACCCAGTGACCAGGTATTATTTTTGGTTGATCCAAGACATAAGTATAATATTTGAAAAATGGGTCAAAAACGGTGGATAAATGTGGTGCTGCTTTTGGGAGAAAGCAGCAGTGTTTTTCTAATCCTGGATAATCCCTTATTAGAGTAAAATAGTATCATAGCTACATAGTATCATAGTAAATGACAGCAGATCATTAGGACATGGGCTTCCTGCCTGATTGAAGACATTGCAATATCAGTGTTTCTCTGCAAAAGGAGAATGGAGACATGATGCAAATCCCTGCCCCCGGGGAGCCCATAGCGCTTCTGTACAAGGGAAAAATAAAACAATGACCTGGGCTTCTTGTTCTCAGCATTGGGGGCCCCAAAGGTCAGACTCCCGGTAACCATAACATAATGACGTATACTAGAAGTTATAAAATGAGAATAATCCTTTAAATTATGATAAATGATAAGGTTTGTGGATCTGGACTACTCTCATCTAATGCAGAATTGTGTTCTTTGTTCCATTCTCCAGTGAGTGACATCTCCGTGGAGGAGAAACATGGAAATGTGACAACTATTAGGAGCCATGATGGTAAGAATGTTATGTTTATCTATCTATCTATCTATCTGATATCTAGCTATCTATGTCATATCTATCTATGTATCTATCTCATATCTATCTATCTATCTAGTCTTGAAAAAGGCTCTATTAGGAGCCGAAACGTCGCTTGTGGATATGGAATAAAGCTTCACTTTTATGAGTGCTGCAAGTTTTTTTCCTCTATCTATCTATCTATCTATCTATCTATCTGTCTGTCTGTCTGTCTGTTTGTCTATCACCTACAGTACACGTAAATGGCAAAAACAAAGCCAGTCTGGCCACCTGGTAATGCTGGGAGGCACTGATAGTGCGGGTGCACGGTTCATCCAGGAGGTCTGTGGCTGTAGAAAAAACATATTTCATTCCTTTAAAAATATAGTAATCAATGACTATACTATTTGTGACACTAATGATTGTGATGGATACATTGCACCACTTCACCTGTGTTGTGATACAAGTCAATCTTTGATTGGATGATTGTGTGAACACAGGTGAACATGCTATGATGAAGTGTATACACCAGAAACGCCTCAGCTCTGCACCGTGTTTTGTTCTATGTATTTTTAAAGGAATGCAATACATTTTTTCTACATTTTAATCCCTGGTGCTGATTTGCTACTATTTTGGTGTTTCCATGTATCATCTACAGTAATTCATTTATTTCCACCTTTTCCTCCATCAGGTTCTCTCCATTGTGCAGAGTTTGTTCCGGTGTCGGATTTTCCCATACTTCTTCACCAGGGCAATCGGCTGTTTAATTTCTCCCCACCCACGTTCTGTCCACGCAGAGTCCACATTTTTGGATCCTGTTCTGCTTGTTTTGAAAACATATCGTTACTTAAAATTATCTGCATTGTGAAAGCCGAAGCCATTCGTGTGGAACACGGGAAAGGGAATGGAGAATCTGTCATTGTATCCTTCTCCCCAGAAGGTAATTCTCTCTTGATGTGAAGGTGACGTAGCCTCCCCCATTGTCTACATGATTGCAATGTTTGGATTCTTAGAGGTTCAGTGACTCCATTGTGAGTTCTTTAAAGTGAAACTAAAGGGTTGTCGTCCGGTTTTTCTAGACGTCTTACAGAAGTGACAGAAGAGATGAATTTAGCGATTTATACTTGTTGGTGTATATGTATGTTGCTGTGTTGGAACATCCATTCTATAACAGGAAGCTGAACTCCATTAGTACACAGCGTTCAGCTTCCTGTAATAATAGACCTACAGTACAGCAAGTCAGTGAGTAATACAATGGATACCAAGTACAAGTAACCCCTTCACCCCACTAGACCACCATAGATGGGTATATTAAGACATTCACTGCCCTAGCCCACCAGGAAAGCTAATACTTGCTTCTTACTGCCCTAGACCAAATTTACCCTTTCTTCTCCATAGTCCTCCAGAGAAGCCTACATTAACACCTTGCCTACTGTAGACCAATAGCAATATGGATCCTATCCCCATTCTCTAGTCTAGAGTAACAGAAAGGATTACGTTAACACCCAACCTGCCATAGGCCACCAAGTTGGGTGACATGAATCTCTTGCTGCCCTAAACCACCAGGGATGCCACATTAAATTCTTCGCTAAATTAAATTGGTAAGGATGCTGACATTATCAACTTGCCCAAACTCTAGACCACCATGTGTCCTGAGATTAATCCCTTTACTACCATAGACCACCACACAGGCTAACATCAATTCCTTCCCTGCCGCCAGACCACCAGGCATCCTTACATTAACCACTTTCCTTCCATAGACCACCACACATCCTAACATTGATTCCTTCCCTGCCCCCAGACCACCAGGCATCCTAACATTAACCCCTTTCCTGCCATAGACCACCATACAAGCCAACATTGATTCCTTCCCTGTCCCCAGACCATCATTACCGACATTAACCCCTGTCCTGCCATAGACCACCATGCAAGCCAACATTGATTCCTTCCATGCCCCCAGGCATTATAACATTAACCCCTTTTCTGCCATCTACCACCATACATGCCAACATTGATACCTTCCCTGCCCCCAGACCACCAGGCATCCTAACATTAACCCCTTTCCTGCCATAGACCACCATGCAAGCCAACATTGATTCCTTCCCTGTCCCCAGACCATCAGTTATCCTGACATTAACCCCTTTCCTGCCATAGACCACCATGCAAGCCAACATTGATTCCTTCCCTGACCCCAGACAAACAGGTATCTTGACATTAACCCCTATCCTGCCATAGACCACCATACATGCTAACATTGATTTCTTCCCTGCCCTGAAACCACCAAGGATCCTAGCATTAGCCCCTTTCCTGCCACAGACCACCATACAAGCCAACATTGATTCCTTTTTATGCCTCCAGGCATTATAACATTAACCCCTTTTCTGCCATATACCACCATACATGCCAACATTGATACCTTCCCTGCCTCCAGACCATCAGTTATCCTGACATTAACCCCTTTCCTGCCATAGACCACCATGCAAGCCAACATTGATTCCTTCCATGCCCCCAGGCATTATAACATTAACCCCTTTTCTGCCACAGACTACCATACATGGCAATATTGATACCTTCCTTGCTCCTAGACTACCAGGGATGTTGACATCATCCACTTCCTTCTTCTGGACCACCAGGGCAGTTGACACCAACCTCAAAATGCTCTAGACCACCAGGAATCTGATATTAGCCCCTTTACTTGGGATGTTGGTTTTACATTTTTCACTGCCGTAGCCTATTAGTAGTCAGAAAATTTACAGCAATCCAAATCTACACACACAATTTTGGAGAATTGATAGAACAGAGACTAAGTAACTAATGATGAGCAGTGATCAATGAATATGTTTGTTTTTTTTAGACTGCACCCCCTTCGTGGAGAAGGAGCCAACAGATATCCCAGACGAGGAGCGTCAGAATGAAAACCAGAATGGTAAAGAGTAACTGTCTGCTATGTCCAGGGTCAGCTGTTCCTGAATGATGGGGACCTATATTTGAGGGGTGTAAAAATGTTGCTTCCTGGGGGTGGATGTAAAATGCTCCCACTACTGTCTGGATGAGGGTTGGGAGTTGTTGTTACTCAAACTGTTGTGAACTTGATTGGAAGAACCGGGCAGTGAGTGTTTGGGGTGGAGGCCTTTGTGTATGTGTCACATCTGCCCCCATTTCCATACACAGACAGCAAGCAGAGATCTAAAAAATTGGGAGAAATCATACAGAAAATTAGAAAGACTTTATATCAATGATCATAAATGGTTACTAATGTTATCATTTCTAACCCAAACAGACGCGAAGGAGAAACTCAAAGCTGAAAAATCGGAGGATGTGACACCGGCAGGAACCAAAAACGGTACGGGCGACTGCAAGCCTGGGGCTGACAAATAGTAGATACTGACTGCAGGTTCCTGAGTGGTCACAGTGATAAGTGTTAATTGCTGATCTTCATTGATAAGATTGTTGCAAAATTTTAGAAGAATCTTAAAGGGACACTACCTCTGATAGCAGCAGAGAGGATTGCTGGATGGTTCTTCTTTCAAGCTGACTGTGGCCTAAGAGGTAAAAGTGTTATCAGCAAGAACTGAGAGGTATAAGTGTTATCAGCATGACCTGGGAGGTGTAACTGTTATCAGCATCACCTGCGAGGTGTAAGTGTTATCAGCAGGAACTGAAGTTAAGTGTTAGTAGCCTGGTTGGGTAAAGTAGCAGCAGGACCTGAGAGGTGTAAATGCTATCAGTAGGACCTGAGAGGTGTAAGTGTTATCAGCAGGAGCCGAGAGATGTAAGTGTTATCAGCAGGACCTGAGAGGTGTAAATGTTATGAATAGGACCTGAGTGGTGTAAGTGTTATCAGCAGGACCTGAGAGGTGTAATTGTTATCAGCAGGAACAGAGAGGTATAAGTGTTATCAGCAGGACCTGGGAGGTGTAATTGTTATCAGTAGGAACTGAGAGGTATAAGTGTTATCAGCAGGACCTGGGAGGTGTGTTATCAGTAGGACCTGAGTGGGGTAAATGTTAGCAGCAGGACCTGAGAGGTGTAAATGCTATCAGTAGGACCTGAGAGGTGTAAGTGTTATCAGCAGGAGCCGAGATTTTTAAGTGTTATCAGCAGGTCCTGAGTGGTGTATATGTTAGCAGCAGGACCTGAGAGGTGTAAATGATATGAATAGGACCTGAGTGGTGTAAGTGTTATCAGCAGGACCTGAGAGGTGTAATTGTTATCAGCAGGAACCGAGAGGTATAAGTCTTTTCAGCAGGACCTGGGAGGTGTAAGTGTTATCAGTAGGACCTGAGTGGGGTAAATGTTAGCAGCAGGACCTGAGAGGTGTAAATACTATCAGTAGGACCTGAGAGGTGTAAGTTTTTACCCAGCCAGGACCCGGAGGGGGTGAAAATTTGTTATAAATGGGGACCTCAGTGGTGTAAGTGTTATCGCGGGGCCCTGAAAAGGTTGGAAATGTTACCAGTATGCCCTGAAAAGTGTGTTATCCACAGAAAAGTGAGGGGGTTGTAAGTTTTTTTCAGCGGGAAAGAGAGGTGAAAGTGTTAATCGGGTAGGCCTGAGAGGTTTTAATTTTTTATCGGGGGGAACATGGGGGGTAAAAAAGAGCTGGAAACCTCCTCGATGCAGAAAAAGAAGAACCCATTATTCTTTCTTGTTTTGTTTTGTCATTTTTCCTGTGGTCTGGTCAAAAACTTTCCCTATTCTTCCCGAAAAAATGTTTAAGGCGACCCTTTATTTAATTATTTATTATTTTTTAAATTGGGGACATTTTAAAGAAAAGCAGCGCTGCATTTAAAGTGAGTTTGGTCTGCTCGGTCTTTTCGGGAGTTTTATTTTTTAAAAAAAAAAAAGCTAGAAAAGGACAATAGTGCAGCCCCCCCTTTGCGGGAAGTGGGAAAATGCTGGTGCCCCTGGCACTGGAGACAAGAAAATCCCAAGGGTTTAAAATTTATTAATTTTTTAAACTGTATTTCACTGTATTTTTTTTAAAGGATGTTATTGGACATTTGTATGGCAGTGTTATGTATGGGGCTCTTCTTCTGCACTATAGTACATAATTCTGTGCTATTAACAAAAGAAATGTGCACCCCACGGGAGCCCTTGGGGATTTATAGATTTCAGATAAATTGTGGTTAGTTACCCCTTAAAGAAGGATTTATGTTTTAAAGAAAATTGGCGGTATAGCATAACCCTGTATGGGGATTTTTGGATTAGATCTTTGGCGGTTTTGAAACCCAGGGTAGGGTTTAATGTTTTGATAAAAAAATAGGGGCTGTATTTTGTAGCCTTGTATAAAGGATTTAAAGATTTACTTTTGGCGGTATAGTAAAACCCCTGTATGACGATTTTTTAGTTTTAAGTAAGGGGGTTTATAGTATATTTTTGGTTTGGCGGTTTAAATTTAGATTGGGGATACATGAGAGTTTTAATTTGTAGCCCTGTAGGGGTGAATGTAAGACTAAAAAATGCAGGGCAGTAAAATTAATTTTATGAGGTTTTTTTGATTAAAATTTCCATGGCGGTATAGTTAGTCCTGTATAAGGAAAACCCCCTTGGGGTTTTTTTTTTTTGGTGAATTTTTTTAAAATTCGGGTTTAATGGTGGATGCTGAAAACCAATAAAAACCATGCTTATTTTTTGAAATCCTGATATAGTTTTAAAGTAAAACTGTGTTTTTAAATTTTTTTAAAAACAGGATGTTTTTTTTTTGTTGCAGGAAGTTTACAGGAGCATTTTTGGTTATATTTTCTTGTGTTTTCCCTGGGGGGTTGTTTTGGTGTATGTTTTTTAATACCCGGAAAAATTATTGCTTTTTCCCCCCAAATGAAACCCAGTTTATTTGATTCAGACCTTCCAGTTGGGGGAAATTTTTCATTTTACTCTATGTATGTATATTTTTAAAGGTATTTGTGTTATAGGCCCATACTGGAGGGCCCATGGCAGTGAAGTCCCCCCCACTGTTTTGCACGCTCTTAGTAAATAGGGGGGGACAAAAAGTATTTAAATTTCACTGGTGATTTTTAAAATTTTTTCCCACCTAAAAAAATGGGGAGGGCTGAAATTTTTCCCATGGGTTTACTTAATTTGTGAAGCAAAATCAAAAAAAAATCCAAAAAATTTTATTTTTAAGATTTATAAATAATTAATTTCCGTTTTCTTAATGAAAAAAGTATTTGTTTAAAATTGAAAAACACGAATTTTAGTTTTTGGTACAAAAACCCTTTTTTTGCGGAAATTTTCCCTTTAGTTCTTGCCCTTTTTCCCCAAATTTGGAATGGGGATTTTGGCCCCCTCCCCTTTACGGGGCTTCTCCAAAATTTTCGGGGTTTGGGGGCTGCCCCTGAGTACTTTGGGGTTTCAGTTTCCTCAAAAGATTTTCCTTTGGGCCGGGCCACCCCGGATTTGAAGGTTTCTTTAAAAAGCCGATCCTTATTACCCTGGCTGTGTGTTTGGGTTTTGGGTCCTGCTGGAAGACCCACCCACGCCCCTTTGTTCGTGTTAAATGGGGAAGGGGTTTTTGGGCCAAAATTGGTGATCTTGGTGCACCCAATCATTCCTTCAATATGGTGCAGTGCCCTTTTCCTTTGCAGAAAAGTCCCCCCAAGGAAATGTTTCCCCCCCCCTTAAATTCACAAGGGGGGAGGGTGTTCTTGGGGTTGGTTACCCCCTTTTTCCTTCCCCCAAAACACGGCGAGGGGGATTTGGGATCCCAAAAAAGTTTCTTTTTGGTCTCATCTGACCTAAAAACCTTTCTCCCGTCTTTCTGGATATAAAGAGGGGTAATTGGTAAATTTTAAAATAGGCCTGGACATGTGCTGGGGGAGCAGGGGGACCTTGTGTGCCCTGCAGGATGTTACTCCATGACGGCGCAGTGTGTTACGGTAATCTGTGAGACTGTGGTCCAAGCTCAGGTCAGTGACCAGCTCCTCCCATGTAATTCTGGGCTGATTCTGGACCTCTATCAGAATCCTCCATACCCCATGAGACGAGATCTTGCAGGAGCCCCAGACCGGGGAAGATTGACAGCCATCTTGGGCGACATGTATGATCGGGCTTTTCGCCCGATTTCAGCTGCGCCTCGCATGAAGGGGCGGGCAATGGGCGCGGCGTGGGCGCGGTGTAGGCATTCTCGAAAACTCCGAGGCATGTACGATCGCGAACAGAGCTCGCTCTGCATTTCTTTTCCCATAGAACTCTATGAGAAAGTATCTCGCGCTCTGATTGGCTAAGCTGGATGAGCCCCCGCCGCTTCAACCAATCAGCTCTTTTCTGCCTTTTTACTGTATTTTGAACTTTCCCGCCTTTGAATATGATTGGTCAATATTTCTCCATAGGAAATAATGGGTCCCTGTTGCTCCTATTCTGATTGGTCAATTTTTCTCCATAGGCTATAATGGGACATTGTCGCTCCTATTCTGATTGGCTGGTTTATGCCGACCAATGAGAATAGCTTAAATAATTTGAATTACTGTATTTCCCGGCAATTCTCTATATTGCAATTCCCTATGTAGCGCCGGTCTCGGCAACAAACGCGTTGTTCGGGGTTTTAACTGTTTTATTTGTAAAGAAGGGTTCTGCTCTTTATCTGATAATGTTTTACATTTAATAAAAATAATTTTTTTATTAATACTTCATGCCACACGGCGCTGAGAGCCGAGATTTCAGAGCGCCCATCTCTCCATAGACTATAATGGGAGAAGTAGCTCGCGCTCTGATTGGCTGGGATAGCCAAGCCCCCGCTAGCTCAGCCAATCACTCTTTTCTGTATTTTTGAACTGTTATCCGCCTTTGGATTTTGATTGGTCAAACTTCTCATAGTGTTTTAATGGGTCACTGTCGCCCCTATTCTGATTGGCCGGTTTATGCCGACCAATGAGAATAGCTTAAATCAGAATTTGAATTACTCTATTTCCCGGCAATTTCCCAATATTCTAATTCCTATGATATGCGCCGTTCTCAGATTTTTGGAAAGGTTTTTTTTTTTTTATTCTATTTTCTTTTTGAGGTTTCAGCGCTTTTTCTGAGAATTTTTTTTAAAAATTTCCTTTTTTTACTGAAAATTTTTAACATTTAATTTTTTTTTTTTTTTTTTTTTTTTTTTTTTTTTTTTAAATTTTTTTTTTTTAAACATAATGGAAAATTTAGCCGCGCTTTGTTTGGCGGGATAGCCAAGCCCCCCTAGCTCAGCCAATCAGTCTTTTCTGTATTTTGAACTGTCCCGCCTTTGATTTTATTGTCCAAATTCCCATGTTTTAATGGTTCATGTCCTCCTTTTCTGATTCCCCGGTTTTCTGCCGAAAAAGAAAATTTCAAATTTTGAATTACTCTATTTCCCGGAAATTTCCCAATTTCAAATTCTTGATATTGCTCCGTTCTAGATTTTTAAAAAGTTTTTTTTTTTTTTTTATTCTATTTTCTTTTTGAGGTTTCAGCTCTTTTTCTGAGAATGTTTTCCGCCTTTATAAAAGCGATTTTTTATTCATACTCCGCACGGACATCTTTAATGATTTCTCGTTGATTTCCAGCCTGTCTCGCATTGGACTACATGTGAGGCGCAGTCCCGCCCTGCGCCTAAGTCCCGCACTGCGCCCATGTCCCCGCACTGCGCCCCACACAATGGCGAGGCGTGGGGAACTTTTCCCCGCATGTATGAGCGCACCTCCTCGGACGGCGAATATGAGGCGCAGCGCCGCACTGCGCCCATGTCCCCGCACTGCGCCCCACACACTGGTGAGGTGCGGCGGACTTTACATGATATGTATGAGTGCACTACGTCGGATGGCGAATCATAGGCGCAGCGCCGCACTGCGCCTAAGTCCCACACTGCGTCTCAAACACTGGCGAGGCGCGGCGGACTTTACATAGTATGTATGAGCGCGCCCCAGCCCCGACATAAATCAGGCGCAGATTCCGCCGGAAAACTGGCGGAAAGGTGCGCCCGACGTGGCGAGATTCATACATGTCGCCCTTGTGTTTCCTCCATTTTGTAATAATTGCCCCAACAGTTGTTGCCTTCTCCCCAATCTGCTGCCTCCTGTCCTGTAGCCCATCCCAGCCTTGTGTGGGTCTACAATATTGTCCCTAGTGTCCTCAGACAGCTCTTTGGTCTCGGCCTGTGTGGACAGGTGTCTTTTATACAGGTAACGAGCTCAAACAGGTGCAATTAATACAGGTAATGAGTGCAGAGTAGGAGACCTCTTAAAGAAAAACTAGTTGAGACACAGAATTCTCAGTGGTCGGTCGGTGATCAAATACTTATTTCATGCAATAAAGTGAGAATTAATTATTTATAAATCACACCATGGGATTTTCCGGATTTTTTTAGATTTTGTCTCTCACAGTTGAAGTGAACCTACGGTAAAAATTACAGCTCTCTGCATTCTTAGTAGGTGGGAAAACTTGCAAAATCGTCAGTGTATCCAATACTTATTTTCCCCACACTTAGAATCCGCCGACGACCATTCACCCCGATGATAACGCGCTGAATGTAGCCACACAGACACTTAGGAGCACTTGTATGAAAACTGTCTGGGTCTAAACCTCTCTTTGTTGTCCATAGCAACCAATCAGCATAGCCCAATCAGCAAACCAATCAGAGCCATAGCAACAACAATCCAAGGTCCAAGCCCATAGCAACCAAAGCATGCAACCATAGCCCTCAAGACTTCATTTTTCCAGACCATTATATGAGATATAAGGGCCACTCTGATTGGTTGCTATGAGCTCTGATTGGTTGCTATGGGCTCTGATTGGTTGCTATGGACGGCAAAGAGAGCTTTAGACCCAGACAGTTTTCATACATGTGGTCCTAAGTGTCTGTGTGGCTACGTTCAGCGCGTTATCATCAGGGTGAATGGTCGTCGGCGGATTCTCTATGGGGCTTATGCTGAGACAATTTCTGTTGCCACTTTTAGGAAACGTCGTGGGCTGCTCCTCAGATTCCAGTTTGCAGCCATGGTGGATAATTTAGGATCTGAAGGACCAGTCCACTCTTTGTCATCCCTGTTGATAATAAGATCCTTCTGAAAACAATCTAACCATAGGCTGCAGTGAAAACTGACACCAGGGGCGACATGTGTGAATGGGGCTGCACCAGTTTTCGGCATACATCTGTCGTAGCCGCTGTAGCCAAAATCTGGTTTATGTGTGCAGGACCCGACACTTGTGTATGCGTCACATCTACGGGGGCGTCTCCACCAGATTCGGACGATAAATGTATCACCAGAATGTGGCGCAAAAGTGTCGGACCAATCCGTACCAATTTCATGGGGGCGAAGCTGAGACAAGTTTTGGCACAGACACGCTGTGAGCCACTTTTGGCCACATAGAGGTGTCTCACAACAGCACAGATCTATAGAGGGCTGTGAGACACTTTCATACATACTGACGAATGCTGCACTAACCT
This sequence comes from Phyllomedusa bahiana, assembly GCA_025379985.1. Lineage (NCBI taxonomy): Eukaryota > Metazoa > Chordata > Amphibia > Anura > Hylidae > Phyllomedusa > Phyllomedusa bahiana. The sequence goes on along the minus strand of JAODAL010015406.1, from coordinate 19,933 downwards.
AATGAGACGTTCGACTGTCGAGAGGGCACCAGTTTCCATACATGTCCCCCCAGGTGTTTAATTTACCTACAGCGCCTCCACAGGAGAAATTAAGTATTACATTATGTCCATTGAGATGAATGCTCTGAATCATTCATTGTGCTACAGCGCCTCCACAGGAGAAATGAAGCATTACATTGTGTCCATTGTGATGAATGCTCTGAATCATGCATTGTGCTACAGCGCCTCCACAGGAGAAATGAAGCATTACATTGTGTTCATTGAGATATGTCTGAATATGTCATTGATGTCTACAGCGCCTCCACAGGGGAAATGAAGGATTACATTGTGTCCGTTGAGATGATCTGAATCATGCATTGTGCTACAGCGCCTGCACAGGGGAAATGAAGCATTACATTGTTTCCATTGAGATGATCTGAATCATGCATTGTGCTACAGCACCTCCACAGGGGAAATGAAGCATTACATTGTGTCCATTGAGATTATCTGAATCATGCATTGTGCTACAGCGCCTCCACAGGAGAAAAGAAGCATTACATTGTGTTCATTGAGATGATCTGAATCATGCATTGTGCTACAGCGCCTCCACAGGAGAAATGAGGCATTACATTGTGTTCATTGAGATGAATGCTCTGAATAATGTATTATGTTACAGCGCCTCCACAGGGGAAATGAAGCATTACATTGTGTCCATTGATATGATCTGAATCATGCATTGTGCTGCAGCGCCTCCACAGGAGAAATGAGGCATTACATTGTGTCTATTGAGATGAATGTTCTGAATCATGCATTCTGCTACAGCGCCTCCACAGGGGAAATTAAGCATTACATTGTGTCCATTGAGATGATCTAAATCATGCATTGTGCTACAGCGCCTCCACAGGGGAAATGAAGTATTACATTGTGTTCATTGAGATGAATGCTCTGAATAATGTATTACGCTGCAGTGCCTCCATAGTAGAAATGAAGTATTACATTGTGTCCATTGAGATGAATGCTCTGAATCATGCATTGTGCTACAGCGCCTCCACAGGGGAAATGAAGCATTACATTGTGTTCATTGAGATGAATGCTCTGAATAATGTATTGTGCTACAGCGCCTCCACAGGGGAAATGAAGTATTACATTGTGTTAATTGAGATGAATGCACTCACTGATGTATTAAGCTACAGCACCTCCACAGGGAAAATGAAGCATTACATTATGTCTATTGAGTTGATCTGAATCATGCATAGTGCTACAGCGCCTCCACAGGAGAAATGAAGCATTACATTGTGTCCATTGAATATGCAACTTTGTATACCATTCACAAAAGACCAATCTACCAAAATAAATAGTGACTATGAATTCACTTTTTGCCTGGAAGAAGCTGGAAGCAATAATTATGGTTAAGTCCTAACCATAAAAATGGAAGTTTTATTAACATCCCGATGTGTAGCCAGAGCATGTTATAGATTTTTTGCATAATGCAATCTGCTACAGCGCCTGCACAGGGGAAATGAAGGATTACATTGTGTCTATTGGAACGAATGCTCTGAATAATGTATTACGCTACAGTGCCTCCATAGTAGAAATGAAGTATTACATTGTGTCCATTCAGATTATCTGAATCATGCTTTGTGCTATAGCGCCTCCACAGGGGAAATGAAGGATTACATTGTATTCATTTAGATGAATGTTCTGAATCATGCATAGTGCTACAGCGCCTCCACAGGGGAAATGAAGCATTACATTGTGTCCATTGGAATTAATGCACTTTGTGATACATACACATAAAACAATCTACCAAAAATTAAATAGTGACTACTGAATTCACTTTGCCCTGGAAGAAGCTGGGAAGCAAAATGATGGGTTGTGCTGATCTGGTTGATCTGTGTGTTACATGGGCTGATCCAATGTCTGATTTTAAACTACTTTTATGAGTATAAATATACAATGTGTTTTAGGGATTGGAGTCTCTGGACGTCTGCATGAGGCTGTTGCAGTTCCTTCCTTTATAGATTTCTGTTCTTGGAAAGAGACCTATTTTCCCAAACATACGGCTGCTGGAAAAATGGAGCATTTGGACTTATACCTTTTTAGTCATGAACCATTAAGAACTATGGGAAGGTTTTCTATAACACCCCCGATGTTGTAGCACAGAAGCTTTGCTTATAGATTTTATTGCATAATGCAAACTGCTACAGCGCCTCCACAGGGGAAATGAAGCATCACATTGTTTCCATTAGAATGAATTCTCTGAATGATGCATTGTGCTACAGCACCTCCACAGGGGAAATGAAGCATTACATTGTATCCATTAGAATGAATGCTCGGAATGATGTATTTTGCTACAGCGCCTCCACAGGGGAGATAAAGCATTACATTGTGTTCATTGAGATGAATGTCAAATGAGTTTTTTTCCCTCAGGCCCCCACGGGGGAGATAAAGCATTACATTGTATCCATTGAAATGAATGGACTGTCTGTATCATGTATATCATCCCAGTCCCCCGGGTAAGAACTCTGTGCCGTTCTCCCCCCCAGCTCTTATCCCTCATAATCTTTTTTTTTTTTTCTGTGACCGCCGCAACTCCGAGGGGAACCCCCGCAAGCTGCACAAGCCGTTGTATGGCTCTTAAAACGAGCCCTGCTTGACCCGGAAAGGTTTACAAAAGCGGGAAAAGTTGAAGAACTCCAAAAACTCTTGGTCGTGACTGGTTTAAAAATTTTGTACATAATATAAAAACCTGAGCCTCCTCAGCTGCGATAAGGTTCTTGCTTTTTTGGGCTGTGGTGGAGGCTCTTCTTTAACCCAGCGCCCCCATTGTCTTTTTGGCAGCACACCCGGTCCATACAGGGGGCAACATACAAAAAAAAGTCTATGGGGGGTTTTTTGTTGCATGTTCCTGCTGGGGCTTTAGTTGCACATCACGTCCAAGATAAAAGGGTAAATTTTCCCCAATATACCCTTGTAGTTCACGAGCGGAATCAATCAACATAGGCCCCCAAAATAAAAAAACTTCCCATGCAGTAATGTTGTTGCATGTTTCGCCTTTTAAAAAATTATGTAAGGATATATTTTAAAGCATTTTTAAATTTGGACTTTCCAAAATAAACAGTTACTCAAGCCCTTGTTCAGGGGGCTCTTCCAGGTGTGATGCCGTGTGTGCTCTCAGCTGCTCACATATCTCTCCCCTTTTGCTCCCTCTCCCCTCTCGCAGCATGGTAACTCACAGCACATGTTGAGCGAAGTCCTGCAGCTGCACCCCCTTGTTCCTTCTCCTCTGTCTTCTATCTATTGTATGACTCTAGATGAAGATTTTGGGGGACAGAGAGGGTTTATTAACAATTTCCGAGAACAGACAGGAAGAGAAAAAAAAAAGGTTTCCCCGGGAACGGAAAAGAGGAAAATCCCACTGCTGGTAAAAAAATAACAAAAAAACCCAAATCCAGCAGCCCCCAGCCGGTACTCAAACCCATACAAACATTTAAAATGCATTACTGATATTCTTTATACATGCAGAAAATAGAAGGTTTTTAGTGCACAGTTTGATCAAATTGCCTATGAACACTTTCTACATCAATGTAACCTTATCAGGTGGGCACATAAATGTAATGTTAAATTGTAGTTTGCCTAAATGGGCAAGTGAATTGCCCCAAAAAACATAGGAACCTACATCAAATGGGGGGGGGGCATGAAAGCTTTTTAGTTATGGCAGGGAATGTCGGGTTTAGTGCATGCAAAACCAAAACTAAATGCGACAGGACAGAGATCATTTGGTTATATGCAAACTATTGCCTTCATCTATTTCAATGAATATTCAATAGCTCCTTTAAGAAAAAGTTTTTTTTTTATAGATCAATTTTGGGTGGGGGGTTTTAAGGGGGATTAATTTAGCTTGATATCAGGGCGAAATTGGGGGTTGCAGAGGTAGCAGCCAGGGGAGGCCCAGAAGCCTACCTGCCACATAAGAAGACACCAGCATTGTCAATGGCACATGGTAGCTGGGGGCCCATTTAACTTTTTGCACCAGGGCCCAGGAGTTTAAAGTTACACCTCTGCTGAATATTAACCATTTAACCATCAAATTGGGGTTAGTTATAATTTTAATAGCATAACTGTAATGCTTCTCTGTGGAAAAGGCCCCATTCAAATTTAAGGAACATATAGCCAGACGCAAGGGTGTGCAGTAAATTTTGATCAAATGTGAAAAAAAACCTTTATTTTTTTATGCATGAAAAGGGATGAGTGAACCCCTTTTAAACGTTCCACTAGTTCAATGTTTGTATAGGTTTACTGCCAAGTGCATTTGGTGTTTGAGAGTTTGGTTCCTGCAGTCGCAGTGTGCACCCAGGTCTACGGATTGTGTTAATAACCCGGTTTAGTCTCAAAAATTTTATATACTTTTTTAAAAGCAAAAAAAAAAAGTACATTTTACCCACAGAACTTTTGTACAGTAGCCCAAGGGTTTTCATCTCAGTTTTTTTTAACCATTAGCTTCCTTTATGGGTGTCCAGCCCTTGAATATACACGTACAAACATTTTATATTTTTTATTAATTTTTATTACGGGTGTTGGGCAGGTTCCCTTATAAATTAATATTGACGGTTTTTAATATACCTTTGTGTCCCTTATGTTTTCCTATGGGGCATGAAAGACCCAAACAAAATTAAAGGGTCACAGGGGTCGACCAATATCTCCTTGTCAGGTTCCTCCTATGGCAATGAGCTGATCATCGGGGTTCTGGCTGCTGGAGCCTCCACTGATCATCATCATCATTTCTGGGGGGACTGATGTTGTGTCCACAGTTCCCCCACAGTGATGCTACAAGGTAGTATGACACATTGTCCATTGAAAACCTCCCTGAGCCTTTTGGAAAAAAATCCCTTCATTTAGGTTTCCCAACAAAATTTAAGGGACATTTTATTTAACAACCCCCTTTTAACAATGTTTGCTTGTTACATCTCTAAGGTCTCTGTTTCTTTCTTTATAGTTGATGGAAAAAAGTTGTTAAATGTTTTTTTTTTGGGAAATGTGAAAACGATGGAGCCTTGGTGTGGGGTAAACAGGGCCCCAAAACAATCACCCACCTCCTCCGGTGGGAAAAAAGCTTCCCGCTCTAAAGAAGGAGGTGGTGAGGTCAAGAGTTCCCCCCAAACCCCAAAAACAAACGGGGGTCTTTGCGGGGACAACCCCCAGTGTTTACGCATTATAAAAGTCCCCAAAGGGCACCCCTTTTTATTCTCTTCTCTCCGCTCTCTTGAGACCGCACAAAACAAAACGTGCGTTGGGGGCGGTGCGCTCCCCCCTGTACTGGGTTTTTTAGGGGGGAAGTATTTTTTTGGATTTTATTGGGAATTTAATCTGTATAAACCCTTTATTTATTTTTCAATATGTTTAAAAACAATATTCATTAGTATCCCACGCTGAGTTTTTTGGGTGGTGGTTGGGCTATTTTGGTTGTTGAAATTTTTTTTTATTTTGATTTTCTCTACATTTTATGATATTGTACTAATAAAGTTTATATTTTAATGTTATATATTGGGAGTTTTTCAGTTCTTTTCTCATTGTTATGGCAATTAATTTTACCTCTCTGATAATTTGGGGGTATTATTTTTTCTCTTTTTTTTCGGTATTATTTATACCTCCCCGATAATGAAATATTATTTTATATCTTGATATTGGCGGTATTTTTTATCCTCTCTGATTTGGCGGGGTTTTTTATTCATTTAAATTTTGGGTGCATTATTTTATCCCTATATATGGGGGTATTAATTTATTAATTTTTTCTTGATTATGGCGGGATTATTTATACCCTTGATATTGTGGTATTATCTATACCCCCGATAAAGGGTTTATTTATACCTCTCTGATTATGGTGATTATTATACCTCCTGATATAGGCTATTATTTAACCTCTGATATATGGGGTTATCTATACCTCCCTGATTTTTTTAGGGCTATTATTTTTTAATCTTTATTATGGTGGGAAATTTTTATACCCCCCTGATAAATGGCGGAAAATTATTTATACCTCTCTGATAAATGGCGAAATTTTTATACTCTCTGAAAAAGGAAACATTTTTTATACCTCCGATATAGGGGTTTTTATCTTACCTTTTTCTGACATAGGCAGATTTTATCTTTCTGATATATGGCATATTTTTTATACCCCCTTTTGATATATGGGTTTTTTTATTTTTTATCTCATTTAATTTGGGGTATTTTTTATACCCCCCTATATATTGGGTATTTTTTTTTATACCCCTTTATATTGGATTTTTTTTTTTAAACCTCCCCGATAATGGCGATTATTTTTAACCTCCTGATATATGGCAATTATTTTTACCTCCCCAAATATTGCTTTTTAAAATTTTTACCCCTGATATATGCGGGGGTTATTTTTCTTCCCTTATATTTTGGTATTTTTTATCCCCCCTTTAATTGGCGTATTATTTATATCCCCGATATAAACTTAATTTTTTATATTCCCCTTTAATATGGTGGAAATTATTTATACCCCCTATTAAGCAGTATTTTTTAACGTCATGATATTGGGGTTCTATTTTAAACTCTTGATATTGACGCCATTTTTTTTTTACCTCTTGAAATTTTTGATGGCATTATTTAAAAATTTCTTAATTTGTTACACCCTGGACCCCCCGCCCTCAGCACCTCCATTCATGTGTCAGTAAATCACACTAAAGTCATTTTAAATGTTTATATCCTCAGATGTCTTTATTATTTTCAGTCAAATAAATAGAATAATTTATTTTATTTCTTTTTTTTTAAAAAAAAAAAAAGCAAAAATCAAACAAAAAAAAAAAGGAAAACGAGAAAAACAAAAAATAAAGCACCACACGGCCCGCAAATATTCCCAGCCTGAAAATAACATGAAGAACGCAAAGTGACGTGTACAAAATAGTAACGGAAGGATGAAAGATGGAAAGAAGATGGCGTTTTACAGCGGGGACGACCAGGGTGACGGCGGGTGATGACGGACAGACAGACAGACAAGGTCTAACGCCTTCCTCTCCAGCGCGACGCCTCTGCTGGGTCAGGAAGGGTTAGGAAGCAGGCACAATCAGACAGTAGAAGCTTGCTTTGCAAGGCTGCAGCTTGTTGGTACAGTAAAGTTCAGCATGCATCATACATAGTTGCCGGCTACGCAGTAGCCCTACTAAATCATATGCTACTGAGGAAGATTGTTATGGCGCCGAGCTCCCCGGGAGGCTTGCAGGGCAACTCCAGAAACGGGCGGTGACTCCGCACCAGAATCTGCCCCTGAAGTCACAGGGTCCAGAATGCGGAGATCTGTGGATGAGGACCTGAAGGGCACATGGAGGTCACTAGAGATGGAGTTACTCTCAGTGACATGTGTGCAGGAGAATGAGGCTGAGCACCATCTGCTGGAGGACCACCAGCACACCAGGGATGACTCCTACACCCCCGGACCACCAGAATATGATCACTAAATCATCAGAGATAGCCAATGATCAATAGGTATGCTGAGCACCATCTGCTGGAGGACCACCAGCACACCAGGGATGACTCCTACACCCCCGGACCACCAGGACCAACGGAATATGATCACTAGATCATCAGAGATAGCCAATGATCACTAGTTATGGTGAGCACCATCTGCTGGATCACCACCAGCACACCAGGGATGACTCCTACACCCCCGGACCACCAGGACCAACGGAATATGATCACTAAATCATCAGAGATAGCCAATGATCAATAGGTATGCTGAGCACCATCTGCTGGATTACCACCGGCACATCAGGGATGACTACTACACTCCCGGACCACCCGGACCAACGGAATATGATCACTAAATCATCAGAGATAGCCAATGATCACTAGTTATGGTGAGCACCATCTGCTGGATTACCACCGGCACATCAGGGATGACTACTACACCCCCGGACCACCAGGGACAATGGAATATGATCACTAAATCATCAGAGATACCCTATAATCACTAGGTATGGTGAGCACCATCTGCTGGAGGACCACCGGCACATCAGGGATGACTACCACACCCCTGGACCACCAGGGACAATGGAATATGATCACTAAATCATCAGAGATAGCCAATGATCACTAGTTGGGAGTAAAAAATAGACCACAGAATTCTCAGTTTTGGTGGGCACAATCTGCTGGAACACCACAGGTACACCAAGGATTACTACTAAACTCCCGGACCACCAGGGACAATGGAATATGTTCACTAAATCCTCATAGATACCCAATGATCACTAGTTGGGAGTAAAGAATACACCATAGAATTAGCAGTTATGATGAGCACCATCTGTTGGATTACCACTGGCACACCAGGGATGACTACTACACATCCGGACCACCAAGGACAATGGAATATGATCACTAAATCATCAGAGATAGCCAAAGATCAATAGATATGGTGAGCACCATCTGCTGGATTACCACCGGCACACCAGGGGTGACTACCACACCCCTGGACCACCAGGGACAATGGAATATGATCACTAATTGGGAGTAAAGAATACACCATAGAATTACCAGATATGGTGAGCACCATATGCTGGATCACCACTGGCACACCAGGGATGACTACTAAACCTCCGGACCACCAGGGACAACAGAATATGATCACTAAATTATCAGAGATAGCCCATGATCACTAGTTGGGAGTAAAGAGCAGACCATAGAATTACCAATTATGGTGAGCACAATCAGCTGGATCACCACTAGCACACCAGGGATAACTACTACAACCCCCGGACCACCAAGGACAACAGAATATGATCACTAAATTATCTGAGATACCCATTGATCACTAGTTGGGAAGAGAGAAAAAACTATAGAATCACTAGTTATGGTGAGCAGCATCTGCTGGATCACCACTGGCACACCAGGGATGACTACTACACCCCCGGACCACCAGGGACAACAGAATATGATCACTAAATCACCATAGATATCCACTGGTCACTGGTTGGGAGTAAAGAATAAACCATAAAATTACCAATTATGGTGAGCACCATCTGCTGCATCCCCACTAGCACACCAGGGATAATTACTTAACATCTGGACTACCAGGGACAATGAAATATGATCACTAGATCATCATAGATATCCAATAATCATCAGATGTGAATAAACAATAAAGCATAGAATCTCCAGTTATGGTGACCACAATAGGCGGGATGTCCACTGGCACACCAGGGATAACCATACCACCGTACCACCAGGGATGGCGAAATACGATCACTAAGTATTCAGCGATACCCAATGATCATTAGTTGGGAATAGAGGATAAAGCATAGAAGCACTTGTTATGGTGAGCAACATCAGCTGGATGACCACCTGCACACCAGGGATAACTACTAAACCCCCAGACCACCAGGGACAAGCAAATATGATCACTAGATCACCAGAGATACCCAATGATCAGTTGCTGGGAATAGAGAATAAAGCGTGGAATCCCCAGTTATGGACACTTTGCACCCCCAGGACTCTATACCCCGTCATTGTGTCACCACGTTGGACTGCAGAGCGCTATCTCTAGGCCACCATAATTCCTGTTGCATAATTATATACGCCCTCTGTGAAGTCCTGGGCTCAGAAAGGAAGCAGCTCTCCAAGGGGAGGACCCCAAATAAGACCAGATCTCAGCTTTATGGACTCCTGTGACTGTAAGTGATCATGGTTATGATAAAATCCAACCAGACTTGACTTTTTATCTGCAGTTGCCCTTTAAGCTGAGGGACGATTGATACACCTTGTGCACAAGAAGCGGGTGAATGGACTTTGGCCACAAGAATAGGTCATGACTTGCATCAGATTGTCACAAATATGGCCGATCAGTCATGGTGATAACTCTTGACTACTCCCCTGGGTAATCAGCTGTGGTCACTAAGGGCAATAGTCGCTGACTGATCAGAATTATATTAAAATCAATGAGCCATGCACAGATACACATGGTCCTCCAGAGAGTAGCCTTAAATCTGGGCCAATAGGGTTAGGGGCCAATAGGGTCCTAGAGACCCTGCATATGGTCTAAATGTATACATTTGACTTGTAATACCCTTCCTGACCACACGGTGTGCTGTACCAAGACTCCGTGAGTAAGTAACTTACTTTAGGCACAAGTAGTACTCTCCATGGATGATGCATAAAAATCAATGAGCATGCAAAATATTAAAATGTCCTATGAGAAGAGTAGCCATAGTACCCTTAAATCTGGGCCAATAGGGTTAGGGGCCAATAGGGTCCTAGAAACCCTTCATATGGTCTGAATGTATACATTTGACTTGTAATACCTTGCCTGACCACACAGTGTGCTGTCCTAGAGACGGCTCTGCGAGTAAGTAACTTTCCTTTAGGCACAAGTAGTACTTTCCATGGATGCAAATCAGCATTACATTAAAATCTATGAGCCATGCACAGATACACATGGTCCTCCAGAGAGTAGCCTTAAATAAATCTTGGCCAATAGGGTTAGGGGCCAATAGGGTCCTAGAGACCCTGCATATGGTCTAAATGTATACATTTGACTTGTAATACCTTGCCTGACCACACGGTGTGCTGTCCAAGAGACGGCTCCGTGAGTAAGTCACTTTCCTTTAGGCACAAGTAGTACTTTCCATGGATGCAAATCAGCATTACATTAAAATCAATGAGCCATGCACAGATACACATGGTCCTCCAGAGAATAGCCATAGTACCCTTAAATCTTGGCCAATAGGGTTAGGGGCCAATAGGTCCTAGAAACCCTGCATATGGTCTAAATATATAAATTTGACTTGTAATACCCTGCCTGACCACATGGTGTGCTGTCTGCAAGTAAGTAACTTTCTATTAGGCACAAGTAGTCCAATTCTGTATAGGGCCAACTAGTGGTAGAAATGATTAGTGCAATGATTGACTTTTCCTTATCAATGGGGACCACTAGGGCTTTGGGGGGGTGAAATTGATTTGCAGCCTCCCAGGAGCAGCTCTTCCCTCTGGATCCGCCAATCCAATCTTCCTCTTTCAATCATACATAATAGAATCTAATTTTATTCTCTTTTGTTTGTTTTATTCTGTATTACAAAATAAATAACATGCTTTGATAAAAAGTCATTGAACCCCTTGACCCCCGAGCTTCACAGACCCAGAACACAGCAGGAGTTAGGTAACCACACTTGGATTGCACCGCGGTAAGAAGTTCACATTCAAAATGTCGCCCTCCCCCCTTTTCCCAGCATCTGGAACAGCAGAGCTGAACGTGTTCTCTCCACTTGTTGCAACGGTTGTCGCTCCCCGGTGACGCCGTCCTGAGCGTCAACGTTCCATTAAAGCTTCGAATGTGCAGGGGTCGTCTCGTCGGGTGCCAGACCACGTTGCAATATTTCGGGAGCGAGCACTCCCCTCCCGTTCCCGGCATGGTTGAGTAAATACAAGACTAGGTGCACTTTCTGTATTTTTGCAGCAGCAGCAGATAAGCACAGGGAAGGATATGCGCTGGAGCGACATGCAAGGAATAGTAAACATGCCCCTTCGTTTGCTCACGGCATCCCAAATACTATGTCAAAGTTTGTTTTTTTTTCAAAAAATTGGAAATTTTAGTTTTTTTTCCCAGATTTTTCTTGTGGATTTGATGCTCGGCTCCTCTAAACGCAGCCCCTCCCCCAAAACCCAAACTCAAAGCGATGGCGACACCACGAAAAGAAAACAGTCTGACTTTCCATGGAAGCAAACATTTTTTTTTTTGGTAAGTTTCCTTAACCCCTTCATTGCTGGGGAGCAATGACGGCGCTAAGGAGCATTGCATATGTGTGTGACCCAGAAGATCCGCTCTCGTCCACATCTTCTGCGTTGTTTGGCATAAAAAGCAGCCTGGAATGGATCTCTATGCGCTCCAGGGGGAGGAAGGGTGGTGGCGGTGGCAGGGTGGGCGGGGGTGGTGGCGGCGGGCTCATTTGTGACCCGTTACAGTTTTCGGTCCTCCCAGCAGTGTTGTCATTGCTCCTGGCTCCATCCATTGTTCCAGCTGTTGACAAAAGGAGAGTTAAAGAGGAAGTACACCTAAATCAGCCCCTCCGGGCCCATGTTCGTTATGGACTTAAAGGAGTGTTTCATACTATTTCACAGAACTACAGCCAGCTTCAGGCTCCCACTTCCTATTCTGGCTGTGGGTGGTTCTACAGTCGCAACCTCCCTCTTCCCATTCAGGCTGAGGGTGGTTCTTTAGCTTCAGACTCCCTCTTCCCATTCAGGCTGAGGGTGGTTCTGTATCTTCAGACTCCTACCTCCTGTTCAGACTGTGGGCAGTTCTACAGCTTCAGGCTTCCACTTCCTGTTCAGGCTGTGGGCAGTTCTACAGCTTCAGTTTTCCAGCTCCTGTTCAGGCTGTGGTGTTTCTTTCTAAAGCTTCAGGCTCCCTCTTCCTGTTCAGGCTGTGGGTAGTTCTACAGCTTCAGACTCCCACTACCCATTCAGGCTGTGGACAGTTCTAAAACTTCAGGCTCCCACTTCCTGTTCAGGCTGTGGGTGTTTCTACAGTCGCAGCCTCCCTCTTCCCATTCAGGCTGAGGGTGGTTCTATAGCTTCAGACTCCCACCTTCTGTTCAGATTGTGGGCGGTTCTACAGATTTAGTCTCCCACTTCCTATTCAGACTGTTGGTGGTTCTACAGCTTCATCTCCCACTTCTTGTTTAGGCTGTGGGTGGCTCTATAGCCTCTGCCTCTTACTTCTTGTTCAGGATGGGGGCAGTTCTACAGCTTCAGTTTCCCACCTCCTGTTCAGGCTGTGGTGTTTCTTTCTAAAGCTTCAGGCTCCCTCTTCCTGTTCAGGCTGTGGGTAGTTCTACAGCTTCAGGCTCCCACTACCCATTCAGGCTGTGGACAGTTCTAAAGCTTCAGGCTCCCACTTCCTGTTAAGGCTGTGGGCAGTTCTAAAGCTTCAGGCTCCCACTTCCTGTTAAGGCTGTGGGTGGTTCTACAGCTTCAGGCTCCCACTTCCTGCTCAAGCTGTGGGTGATTCCATAGCAGTGACTAAAATTTCAGCTCTGCTATTCCTAGCTGAGCCTTTTAGAGGGACATTGATGATAGAGGGGTCTAAACAGCAGGACAGAAGGCTAAGAGCTCTAAAGGGTTAAAGTTTATCTGTAAGAGAGATAAACAAGCTCCTGTACTGTTGATAAGACACAGCAGGAAGTGACATCGCCATCCTGGCTGTTGCTAGAGCAGAGGGAGGTGGTTGATAACCTAGGGAAGCTTGTGCACACAAACAAGAGATAAGAACTGTTCTAACTCTGAAGGAAGCAAAGATATTTGATAATAATCTCTATTTACTTTTGCCTCCATGTCCCCGGTGTGGGGAGAGCGCCCCTTTAAGGACCAAAGCAATGTTTTTGCTTTTTCTTTTTTTGCAGAATTTTTAATTTTTTAAGTTTTCCATCAGAATCAATTACAGGAGTTTTAATATGAGGCCCATTGCAAAAGTATTAGCACCCCACACACTGCACTTATAGCAGAACAGGAAAGCCTGTGTGCAGCCACTCACCTGGTTTCCCTGTGTCCTGGGTCCTGCTATTCCTGTGGCTGCACTCCGAGGCAATTATCTTTACTTTCAGAGGTTATTGCTAAGTAATCTGAACTGTGGAAGAAGAAAACACAAGAGAAAGTCAAACACTGGGCAATACAATAGAAGAATGGACTGCTCCATTTTTTTTCCTTTATGTCATTAGAAATTGCTTTTAGGTGCACAACAGTCATTGACAGTCGCTTTGTTTACCTGCAGCTGAATACAGGATTTCTCACTGCTGCCCCTGGGTCATGTGACCTGCAGCTGAATACAGGATTTCTCACTGCTGCCACTGGGTCATGTGACCTGCAGCTGAATACAGGATTCCTCACTGCTGCCCCTGGGTCATGTGACCTGCAGCTGAATACAGGATTACTCACTGCTGCCCCTGGGTCATGTGACCTGCAGCTGAATACAGGATTTCTCACTGCTGCCACTGGGTCATGTGACCTGCAGCTGAATACAGGATTCCTCACTGCTGCCACTGACATGTGACCTGCAGCTGAATACAGGATTTCTCACTGCTGCCACTGGGTCATGTGACCTGCAGCTGAATACAGGATTTCTCACTGCTGCCACTGGGTCATGTGACCTGCAGCTGAATACAGGATTCCTCACTGCTGCCCCTGGCTCATGTGACCTGCAGCTGAATACAGGATTTCTCACTGCTGCCACTGGCTCATGTGACCTGCAGCTGAATACAGGATTTCTCACTGCTGCCACTGGGTCATGTGACCTGCAGCTGAATACAGGATTCCTCACTGCTGCCTCTGGGTCATGTGACCTGCAGCTGAATATAGGATTTCTCACTGCTGCCCCTGGGTCATGTGACCTGCAGATGAATATAGGATTTCTCACTGCTGCCCTGCGTCATGTGACTTGCAGATGAATACAGGATTCCTCACTGCTGCTCCTGTGTCCTGGGACCTGCAGCTGAATACAGGATTCCTCACTGCTGCCACTGACTCATGTGACCTGCAGCTGAATACATGATTCCTCACTGCTGCCCCTGGATCATGTGACCTGCAGCTGAATACAGGATTCCTCACTGCTGCCCCTGGGTCATGTGACCTGCAGCTGAATACAGGATTCCTCACTGCTGCCCCTGGGTCATGTGACCTGCAGCTGAATACAGGATTCCTCACTGCTGCCCCCTGGGTCATGTGACCTGCAGCTGAATACAGGATTTCTCACTGCTGCCCCTGGGTCATGTGACCTGCAGCTGAATACAGGATTTCTCACTGCTGCCCCTGGGTCATGTGACCTGCAGCTGAATACAGGATTCCACTGCTGCCACTGGGTCATGTGTCCTGCAGCTGATTACAGGATTCCTCACTGCTGCCCCTGGGTCATGTGACCTGCAGCTGAATACAGGATTTCTCACTGCTGCCCCTGGGTCATGTGACTGCAGCTGAATACAGGATTTCTCACTGCTGCCACTGATCATGTGACCTGCAGCTGAATACAGGATTTCTCACTGCTGCCCATGGTTCATGTGGACCTGCAGCTGAATACAGGATTTTCTCACTGCTTGCCACTGACTCATGTGACCTGCAGCTGAATACAGGATTTCCTCACTGCTCCCCTGGGTCATGTGACCTGCAGCTGAATACAGGATTCCTCACTGCTGCCACTGGTCATGTGACCTGCAGCTGAATACAGGATTTCTCACTGCTGCCCTGGGTCATGTGACCTGCAGCTGAATACAGGATTCTCACTGCTGCCGCTAGGGTCATGTGACCTGCAGCTGAATACAGGATTCCTCACTGCTGCCACTGGGTCATGTGACCTGCAGCTGAATACAGGATTACTCACAGATGCCACAGGGTCATGTGACCTGCCGCTGAATACAGATTCTCACTGCTTCCACTGGGTCATGTGACCTGCAGCTGAATACAGGATCTCTCACTGCTGCCCCTGGGTCATGTGACCTGCAGCTGAATACAGGATTCCTCACTGCTGCCACTGGGTCATGTGACCTGCAGCTGAATACAGGAGTCTCACTGCTGCCACTGGGTCATGTGCCCTGCAGCTGAATACAGGATTCCTCACTGCTGCCACTGGGTCATGTGACCTGCAGCTGAATACAGGATTTCTCACTGCTGCCACTGGGTCATGTGACCTGCAGCTGAATACAGGATTTCTCACTGCTGCCACTGAATCATGTGACCTGCAGCTGAATACAGGATCTCTCACTGCTGCCCCTTGGTCATGTGACCTGCAGCTGAATACAGGATTTCTCACTGCTGCCCCTGGGTCATGTGACCTGCAGCTGAATACAGGATCTCTCACTGCTGCCCCTGACTCATGTGACCTGCAGCTGAATACAGGATTTCTCACTGCTGCCACTGGGTCATGTGACCTGCAGCTGAATACAGGATTTCTCACTGCTTCCACTGGGTCATGTGACCTGTACTCTGAGCTGCTGAAACACAAGGCATGGTTGTGTCCCCCGGAAGTGAATTTTTCTATACATTCCTATGGGAGGTTCATAGTCAGTCACACAGAAATGTATAGAGACACAGACTTCCTGTCAGCATCAACAGCACACATACTTTCAGCCAATCAGAGAGCAGGTCAAGAGACTGTTGCATCAGCTAGAAATCCTGTATGCAGCTGCAGGTAATCAAAGTTACTGGCAATACAGTGCAGCTGAAAGTATTTCCTAATGAGCTAATGGGAAAAAAATAAACTTCTGCACCTTGGAAAATCCCTACTTGTTAAAATGTCCTTTGAAAAGCTGATCACAAAGTGTCCTCCATTCCCCAGCAGTAACCTGTAATTTGTGGAGAAATCCAGCAGTAAAGTGGTAAAGTGTACAATTTCCCTGCAGCGCCACCACAGGTGAAACGAGGTATTACACATTGTCCATTCATATCAATGGGATGTCTATGTAATGCAGGACAGAACGGGTCCTCCAGAGCCAGAGACACTCTTTGTAATCACTATCCACTGTGCCCCAAAGCTGAGGATCCCTGAACAGAGGCCCCCTCTATGGACATAGATTTATATGGTGCGAGAAAATGGGGTTTCTAACCCAAAAATCCCCTTTAAGGTCATTTAGTTCCCAGTAAAGCGAATGTCGCCCTTAATCACTGATTACTAAATAATGTCTTAATATTTTATTTATTTGATTCATGTATATAGCGCCGTTACATACCACAGCGCTGTACAGAGATTGACACCATTCACGTTGCTCCCTCTACCCATTAGGGCTCATTGTCTAAATTCCAGATTATCCTGCACTGTGCTAACCACTGAGCCACCGTGCTGCACTGTGCTAACCACTCAGCCACCGTGCTGCACTGTGCTAACCACTCAGCCACCATGCTTCACTGTACTAACCACTGAGCCACCGTGCTGCACGGTACTAACCACTGAGCCCTTATGCTACACTGTGCTAAACACTCAGCCATTTTGCTGTATTGTGCTAAACACTCAGCCACCATGCTGCACATTGCTAACCACTGAGCCACTGCTACACACAGTTCTGCTATTTTGCCGTAGGCAAACTTAAACTCTATCAGTTCTCTATCTGTAAAAACACTAAAACGTAACTTTTATTATGTATAACTCTTAACCTCTATACACACTATTTAAAAACCTGATTTCTAACCTCACCATTTAACCCTTTCTACTTCTGAGGGAAAGAATAGCTCCTTTTCTGTTATCAAGTCTTGTGGAACCCCACCTACCAACTTGTCTGAGGATTGCTGTTCATGGGAGCATGGTGGCAGCTTTAGCAGGACATATTATTAGTGTGTGTGCAGGAGAGTGGAAGGGGGAGTGGGTTTTGTGGATTCTCTGATGGTTAATTAGTGAGCACCTGAATAGGGTGTGTATTTAACATGATACAAAAGGAAGTGAGCTTTGACCACATGGGACCGGACCTCTAACCCCTGATGAAGCCAGGTTAGCTGGTGAAACATGTTGGGGAGGTCAGACATGACGTTTTAAATTGTGATTTCTCACCTCTGTCTACAAGTGTCGCCCGCTGCAGAGGGTGTCACAAGGGGGCCTTATTTGTCCTGTGTCCATTAGATTAGGGATGAGTGCCCAAGTAGGAGGCTTGGGATCCCTCACTGGAGTTAGTAAATTGCTGTATATATAAGGCTTTCCTGTTGGTAGGTGGGGTTCCACCAGGCTTGATAGTGGAAAATGACCTATTCCTTCCTTCAGAAGTAGAAAGGGTTAAATGGTGAGGTTAGAAATCAGGTTTTTAAATATTGTGTATAGAGGTTAAGAGTTATACATAATAAAAGTTACGTTTTAGTGTTTTATAGATAGAGAACTGATAGAGTTTAAGTTTGCCGATGGCAAAATAGTAAATATAGTGATCAGAAGTCACTCTCTGTTCTCTTGTGAGATTCCCTTTTTTTTGGAGACTATTTGACACACAGTTCTGAACACTAAGCCACCCTGATGCATTCATCTAACCACTGAGCCATTCAGATGCAGTGTGCTAACCTCTGAGCCACCGTGCTGCACTGTGCTAAGCATTGAGCCCCTGTGCTGTATTGTGTCAACCACTTAGCCATTATGCTAACCACTGAGCCACCACACGGCAATGTGCTAACCACTCAACCACCATGTTGCTCTGTGGTAAGAGGCGGCTCATGAGCTGAGTGCATACGGCTGGACTGACAATTCAATGATCACAAAGTATTCAGCAAACTCCCGTAGTGGTGACTGCAGGTGGACAGAATGTTATGCTGTAATTGTCTATGCAGGGGATTTGGAACTGTGTATCAGAACAGCTAAGCTCTGAGCACAATGAAGATATAGTACAAAATGAGCACAGACGCCTGAATCTATTACAGACATGAGACGATGCTGCTTCAGGGTGACACCTTAGAGCTGCAGCACAGTTTATTACGTGTGGCCTCCAATAGTCCAGAAATTCTTTTCGTCCAGAACTTTCTCCAAACACAGAACATGAAGATATTGTGGAATCAGCCGAGGTCAGAGGAGGAATCCTGCGCGGAGATGGACAGTGCTGTGTCTGTGGCTCTATTTCTGTATATCTCTGACCGCTTTCTACCCTTATCTGTAAATTCTATGGAAATACAGGGATATTCCAGAATATTTGCTGTTCCTCCGGCGGAAAATGCAGATTTGGAGATCGGCCTGTAATACCTGGCACTGACACAAGGTGGTGCTGCTTACTAACAAATCTATGGAGGCCTTATCCTCATGGCTTAGGCCGTGTCTGCAGAGATAGATGATGGCTAACCACATCTTCCAGTTCCCACCAGTAGGGGCAGCACTGAGACAGCTTTCTTGCTTCCAGAGGAGAGCTTATTTACATATCCTCTTTTCCCAGGGTGCATTGCATAGATTATAGGTCTCCATAAACTTTCCACATAATAATCCTGAAGCTGGAATTGTACCGACTGGAAATAAAATCAGCATTTTGTTCCAATAATCTATGAGGCCATTGTGCTGATACCTGTTCGTGGCACCTGCTATAGCCCCCCCTAAGCCATGAGGCTGCAGCAGCCATTTATAGCAGCCGTGAAGCACATATGTGGTCACAAGGTAAAGCAGGTTCCTCCATTGCACTCACGCATTTTCCAGAACGGCCTCCTCCCCGGCGGCGGCGATCTTCCGATAGCAATAAATCATTTCGACCACCAGCCATATTGTGAGCACCACGATGAGGACGTACATCATGATCTCCGACACTATAGAGGCGATGTCTCTATTACCTGCAGCAACAGAGAGTGACATTTGATACTATGCTATTACAACGACATACTATCTGATCTGCAGGCCCCATGTTATAGAGCAGGAGGAGCTGAGGACATGCTATCTGATCTGTGGCCCCATGTTATAGAGCAGGAGGAGCTGAGGACATGCTATCTGATCTGTGGCCCCATATTATAGAGCAGGAGGAGCTGAGGACATGCTATCTGATCTGTGGCCCCATGTTATAGAGCAGGAGGAGCTGAGGACATGCTATCTGATCTGTGGCCACATGTTATAGAGCAGGAGGAGCTGAGGACATGCTATCTGATCTGTGGTCCCATGTTATAGAGCAGGAGGAGCTGAGGACATGCTATCTGATCTGTGGACCATGTTATAGAGCAGGAGGAGCTGAGGACATGCTATCTGATCTGTGGCCCCATGTTATAGAGCAGGAGGAGCTGAGGACATGCTATCTGATCTGTGGCCCCATGTTATAGAGCTGGAGGAGCTGAGGACATGCTATCTGATCTGTGGCCCCATGTTATAGAGCAGGAGGAGCTGAGGACATGCTATCTGATCTGTGGCCTCCATGTTATAGAGCAGGAGGAGCTGAGGACATGCTATCTGATCTGTTCCCATGTTATAGAGCAGGAGGAGCTGAGGACATGCTATCTGATCTGCCCCATGTTATAGAGCAGGAGGAGC